>CAJVPQ010000306.1:0-31183 GCA_910591825.1 Funneliformis caledonium
TTTTTCTTTAAAATAGCCCAAACATTCTCAATAGGATTAAGGTCAGGGCTATAGGAAGGCCAAGAAAGAACCCGACCTGAAAGGTAAGTTTTCAAGTCACCTTGAACATCACAGGAAGTATGTTTTGGGTCATTATCTTGCTGAAAGACCCATCGGTTACTATGTATTGCACTTGCATTATCATATAAATGTTCATTCAAAATTTGGCGGTATAAATGAGCATAGCATTGTTTTCCGAGTATGGTTAATTAGAAGATCTACATTATTATTTCTTTAGATCATCCCGCTCAAAATGCTAATCCCTCTAAAATTGATTAGCATATGTCTAACCTTTATAGGTAGAAGTTTATTAAAATCTGATCAAGAATAAAGAAATTTGGTCTTTTCTTTATCTTACTACTTTAGCTTAGAAATACATAATACGGCGTCAATCAGATGTTAACCTTTTCTAGATTCTGCTTTCAGGTATCCATGAATTTTTTTTTTTTTCGCCTTCGATAAATAGCAATAATGTTTTGTTTGACGGAACGGATCGCTTGGGCCGCAACAATTATTTTAAGTTTTTACTTTTCAGTTCGATCGAGGGCCATAGCTTAATATTATAAATTTCCTATTTTTATTTAGTGTGTTTACATTATTTAATAGCGAGGGAAGTGGTAATGGTGGATTGTTTGAGTTACGCCTCATGCACCCTAGTTATTAAATACAATAAGTCAGAATTTAAGTTTTATGCTTCAATATTCATACCATTAAACGTTGATATTTATGATTCGAATTTCAAAAATAATATAACAGTAAAATTTATTGAATTGTAACCAAGAAATATTTTTAATAAAGCATATTCAATGTTTGAATTACTCTTAAAATTGAAAATATATAAATATAAATGATTAAAAACATTGCAGTTTTGCCAAAATCTACCTGTGTTATAGATGGTGTGATTTCCTTAACCTTGAACGTTCACTTTAATTCAACCATTCAATCAACAGAGTCACGATTTTTATTGTAATTCAAATTTTAATTCTGTGCCATTGTATTTTTTTTTTTTTCAGATCAAAAATATCGATTTGTTATGGTCGAGGAGGAAATTGAAGTCACTTGATTGTCTGATTAGATTTTGAATATATATCAAAATATTAAACGGAAAGAGCATCCTAAAGGATATTTATTGCATCATTTGGAAATAACTTCAACAATTAGTTAAGATTGAAAAAATTAATAGTAATTTCATATATTGACAAAAAATGAGGTTGCGTGGCAAAGAAACATTTCGAATGTAAGATTTGACAGAATTTGATGGTTTTTACGATGGGAATTTCGATGGATTTCAAAATTTGCAGTTCAAGATTATAATCTAACGGGATTTTACAGGATTGTATTACAAATCGAAGATTAGATTAATCGAACCTTTATTTTGTATTCAAAGATTAGTAACAATAATGAGGATATAAGTTGAAATGTATCGAAATTTGAAAGAAATCCTGACGTTATTAGAAACTTGTAGAATTTTACAAAACATTGGACGAGACGAATGAAAGAGTATTTAGAAATCACTTCAATCCTTTAGTTATTCGTATAAAAAATAATAAAAATAAAAAAAAAAAAACTCCAAATAATTTTTGCGCCCCACATTGAGTCTATCCCGATAGGAATTACCTAAAAAATAAAAATAATTTAATGACAAGATAAAACAAAGTAAAAAAAAAAACTTACCTATGATTAACCAAAAAGGAATTGACGAAAAAATCGTCTAAGCCTTACCACAGCGGTTCGGACCGATTCTCAACCATGAATTTGATGAACCTAAAAAAAATAAAAATTAGGATAATTATTAATCAACCCCAAAATAAAATAATTCAAAAAAGGAAAGATAGAAAAAAGCCTAATAACATCAACTGGAAAAATCAAAACATCTATTTCCGCAGCCGAAGTTACCAAAGGCGAAAAAAAAAAAAACGCAACCCAGCCAACCCAAAACTAAAAAAGCAATTTACAAAAAATAATAAAAAATGTTCGATCGTTACGACCGAACTTGAAATTAAAAAAAAAAAGAATAAACCAACTGACACGATACCCGCGCCAACGATCCATTTATCATGTCCAAGCTAAAAATGGAAATAGTAAGAGAAAATACAGAACATGGTTCGTTGTCGTTAAAGTTTGAATTTGACTTGAAGGTGTTATTATATGCTGCTAAGGATAATAAACCAAGAAAATTAATTTTATTGGCAAGATCTCTAGCATTGTTCTATATTTGATCAAGGAAGTAAATCTTTTATTTCGAATAATCAAGCTGTAAGTTATGTTTACTGAAACTATTATTGAAGGTTCTTACAGAAACTCTATGTTGAATCGACATTGAATCGATATCGCTACAATCATTTAACGATAATTGATCGAGGTCGTTTCGATTCGACATTGATTTTACGTCGACTTTACATCGAATTACGACATCGATATGATACTGATATGGGCGTTTGCTATTAAAAACGAGCTTTGAACACAGTAATTCTTATTATCCGTAACGTTATTTTAATAGCAAACCTCCCATATGACTTCAATATGATATTAGTACGACATTTCTTATTTCAATCTTTACAATATTTATAAATTCAATAAAAATAAATTTAATTATTTTTATTTATATATTTATATATGTAATATAATAATTTAAATTTAAATTATAGTTAAGTCTTATCGTTATATATACAATATAAATTAAAAGTTTATATAATATACAATTAATTTTATTAATTTGAATACCTATTGAACAACTTTCTTTTTAATTCAAAAATATTACACTTTCCTTTCTTAGTTAGCATTTGTATGTGTCATGTGCTCAAATAAGCGATCGCTACCTGAAAATGATTTTGACTAAAAATAGATAAAGGTTTACCATTGTAATTTGACATATATGCATGTCAAAAACGTAGCTTAACACATGAAAGGATAAGGCCTGTCGAAAAGCGAGAGAGATTTTTTTCTACCAATTATCATTATTGATATAGGTGCATTAAGTATATCATTCTCGCTAAATTGTATGAGACTTCGAATCACGATTCTCCACATGTAATGTAACCATTTCGGTCATTTATTTTTTCTTTTCAAGTCTTATTTTTCGTTTGTTCATAAATCCTTTCAAAAAAAAATTATCATCAATGGATGATCTAATTTATGGAAAAACGTTATCATTTTGATTTGAAAAGGCATCGTACACGCAATATCCTTCATTTTGCATATCCAACGATTACTTTATCATACATGTAAGTGTCTGAACAGTACTTTGAATTCTCATCAAACACGACATAATTTGGACAATAAACTTATGGCACAGTACATAAATTCTATTCTTTTTTTTGATCGTCTTTAAACAGAAAAAAATAAAATAAAATTATATAATAATTGGATTGAATCACGAGTACTGACATATCAAACTCGAGGCATAATTTAAATTTTTTAACAATTGTTTTCTACTTCCAAATAATTTAAAATTGTTAGATCTTTTTCTTTTTTAATCCATTATTATGCTTTTACGCCTCAAAACACAACCTTATTATTTGCAACAATGACATAAAAAAATTTTTTTTTCGTCATAAATCAATAATTATATAAATCGGGAAAAACTTCTTAAGAAGATTTATTGAAAATGTTCTTATTTCCAAATAAATAACAAATTGTTTCTACTTTTGCTACATTGCTATTATTCATTATTTAAAAAGATGAAGATCTGACCGAATAAGGTTGGTCTGATCGCAGTAAAGTTATTGTTTCCCTTTTTGGGAAATCGACGGGCGTTATACTTTATTTGAAACGAAATTTAAAATATAAATTCATTCTCTGAAAGTCCGTGAGTTTATCATTTATTCTTATTATGAACTTGAACGATGGATAAAAACAAAAGTGAACTACCTAATTCGAATTCCGATTTACCTCCTAAAGACAAGAATTTTGTTGATAATAATGTTACTGTAACCTCGTCATCAACTTCGAATAATAACCCTAAAAAAAAAAAAAATAAAGGAAAAAAGAAAAGTTCTAATAATGTCATTGACCAATCAATTAATGTCAATAACGATGAATTCGGTACTGGACCACAACCTACTGCTGATTCTCGACCCGAGAATGCAAATGAAGAACCAGGGCGGTCAACTACTAATTCTGGAGAAGATTTAAAAAATCAAGGCGATTATACATCCCAAAATAATGATGAAAAGAGAAATTCATCATCCAATTTTTTTTCTATCAAAGGCCTAAAGGACATGGCCAAAAATATAATGGGAACTAAAGAAGCTCCAGATGATGATGGTGAAACCGTAGAAATCATATTCCGTGTGCATTTACCTAAGGTTCGCAGCGGGGAACCTGTTGTGGTTGGTAGTATAGAGGAACTTGGTAATTGGAAAAAACCCAAAGTTAAACTTAAACAATATAAAAAAGGTTGGAATTATTCATCTGATTCATCTTATTGGTATTCAGAGCCAATTCGTATCCCGATCAAAAGATTTAAAGAGACTGTTGAATATAAGTATGCAGTATATTTTTCAAACGGCGACTTATTACAATTTGAAGGGCATGGCAAGGATGACAATCGTGGACTAGAAATTCAGCGTCAAAAATTTGATATTTGGAAAAGTAATAACTTATATTATTTTTATGGTAAAATCACCGATTATATGTTTTTAGACGTCATTTATGAATCCGCAAATTTAGAAAACATCAAGGATGATATTTTAGATTATGATAATATCCTAAAACAGCATCGCGAATTAACTTTATCCGTAACGAAGATACCATTTATTAGCAAACGTTTATCAGATACTTCTATTGGTAAACGTCTTTTCTTATGCTTTCTTTTAGGACATTGTCCTAATAATTACGGAAGATATGAATTGCCAAGAGATTTTCAATCTAATACTTTGCTTCAAGCTCTCTTTACAATTGATTCTGACACATTTCCAAAGGATAATTGGCATGTTGTATTAAAGGGACTTGATCTTTTAATTCTTCACAATATTAATAATGGGTCATACGTATGGCTCGAAATCTTTAAAATTGCACGTAAAATCGATCCTCAATATAAATTCCTCGAAACCATAACTTTTGCTAAATGTAACGATGACAGATATATCAAAATTTGTTTTGAAATTGTGCTATCACATGAAATGGATGAAAATAATCATTTGAAAATTATCAAGGTAAATTTTTTTTATATACACGTCATTGTCTGATTGTATTATTAGTCTATCATATCGATTAATCATTTATTATTAATTTTTATTATCTATGTAGTGGTTGATGAGCCAATGTAAAAATGTGAAAATCTTATCATTCGTTTGGCGATCTTCAAATAGAAATGACGAGCAACTTCGACAATATTTGATAGAAAATATTAAAAAAATTATTTCTAAAGATGACGCCGATAATTTACATAGAAATTTTGAAGAGCTTCCTGATGAAATTAGAGATAAAGCCTCTGGCCTATTTAGGAAAAGAGCACTTGACATATTAATCAATGCTCGTCGTGCTATTTGGAATAAATCCGGTTACCAATCGATTTTTGAACTTTTAAATTCTGCAAAACTACGGTGGACAAAAGAAGAATATATTGTTGTGTTGGAAATAGTATCGACCTTAGAAGATTATGAGCTATCAAGCGTGTTTCCATCATTACTGGAAAATTGGATTGTTATGTCTAAAGAAATTGATAATAAAATAGCTCGAATATGTACTCAATGGTATAAAAAGCTTTTGAATTTAATGGATCGAAAGTCTCAGTCATCATCTCATTTAATGGATCATAAAGAAGAATACGTAACCGCAATTTTTGAGAAACTTTCAAACATCTGTACAATAGTAAATGAAAAATCAATATTGGATGACTTAATGGAAATAACGATCAATCGTATTAGACAGTCTTCAGAAAAATCAATTTTCTCTGTCACAACTAAAATTGTAAACTTAAGATCAGAAGTGGTACATGTATTTACAAAAGTTATTAAAGAAAAAATTGATTCAATGGAATTAAATCGCGATAAATATTTATTAAAGAAAATGCAAGCTATTTGTGGTTGTACTGGTAAAAAAGTTCTTGAGATACCAAATGAGTAAGTAATTAATTAATTAAGTATATAACGTACTTTTTTATGTTCAAAAAAATTATATTAATCAAATTTTATGTATTTCTGATTTTTTAGATTTTGTGAAACAATTTTACTTCACATAATGTCATGTTTACAAAAGAATACTTATTCAAAGATCTCTTCGTATGAGTCTACTGAATTCTGGATTGTGATTTTACGAGCAACTGGCAGTATCGAAAAGTTTCGTTCTCATCAACTTGTGCAAGAAACTAGAACAACCATTATCGAGCTAGCTGACATCATAAAAAACAGTTCCATAAAAATTCTACCTCTTCAGGATTTGCTTAATCTTGATGATGACATCCTTCATTGTTATTTAAACTCTGCAAATTATGATAGTAAAGAGATCATTACCAAGGATATATTGGTTAAGGTTCGTCAGAATTGTCGCTTCTATGAACAAAGGTTGGAAAAACTTGACGATTTTTATAAAAGATTTTGTCCGCTACAAAAAATCAAAGATGTGCAAAATTATTTTGATGAATTAAGAGAACGAAGCAAAAAACTGAATAAAATATCACTGGAAGAATCCTTATCAGGAGCCCATTGGAGCTTCCATAAAGGAATTATATCAATAGCAGAGAGTACATATGAACTAAACAAATCTCAAACATTCTATAATGTTTTTGAAAAACGATTGAATGAAGTAAACAATGAAGAATCTGGTGATATGAATGTTGAATTTATAGCACAAACGTTAATGAAAGATGTTTTAATGGAATATATTGCTAAGTGCAAACATTACGAAAATTGGGAAAATCTCAAATATTCTGAGGAAATACTATTTTGGTGTAATGTTTCTAATTTTGATTATGAGCTTAATTTAATGGAAAAATACAGCAAAATTTGTATAAATAAAGGCGTGACGTTCATGATGACGATACGGTATCTATCCAGAAATAATGATTGGAAAGAACGTACAGAAAATTTATCAAAAATTATTAAGATTTTCGAAGTCGAAGAAAACTGGCTTGACAACTTGTTTAATCACGGAAATTTGGGCACATTTAGTAACTCCGTTGAAACTATAAATCAAAAATTTTTCAAATTCAATAAGAATAACTGGGAGTTTGTCAAAGAATTATCACGATCTGAAGATTTAATTAAATTCTTAGAAGATAAAACAGATGATGATTTGAAAAATTTGATTAATGGTGTCGATGAGCACTCGGATACCAGATTGATTCAAGAAGGCACTATTTCTTCCCTTATTCAAATCAAGCAATTCTTGCATCCATTGATGAATGATCCAAATTTAACTATGGATACATTACTAAAAGAGTTCAATTATATTAACACTTCGCTAGCAGGTAAATTGTCATTATGCAATAGTAACGTCATGGCTTTAAAAAATATGTTCAAATCCATCTATAACAAAGGCGAAGTTACAAAGGAAAAGATTCAAAATGCTGTAAAAATTGGTACATATGAATTTAAAAAAGAAGAAAAAGATGAAGATTGCATTTTGGAATTATCATACCCCTCCAAATTAGGAACCATGAGGTTCAATATTAGTGAGTTACAGGATTTACGTAGCAGAGCTCTTTTAATTTCAAAGCCTGGTGGTTCTATTGGACAAATGGATGATGATATCGATGATATTAAAATCAAAATGGAAGAATTTGTGAAACAAGTTGACGTTGCTCAAAGTATAATTATAATCATGAAAAAGTTAACTCAATTAGGACATTTTGGATATCGAGAATATAACGAATCAGCCAAAGGTACCTGTAATTTAGAGAAAGTAGCAAATCAATTGAGAAATGGCTTGGAATCTTGGTAAATATTTTATTTTATTGGGAGAATTTACTTGTTTATTATAGAAGTTATTTATTAATACAATTATAATACTTGTAGGGAGAAAATTGTTGACCGTGCACAAGAAAATTGCTATTATCTAACGTTTTATCCAGCAAGACACATATTAGCATTTTATGACTATTACACGGAAATTGGCGAACGATTCGAAATAAAAGAAACTTGTCAAATACTTGTGTCATTCGTAAATCGCAAAGCCAAACTAATTGCTCAAGGATTGCATTGTAATAAGAATAAATACGATGAAGTTTTAGAAGCGATTAACTATAGATTAGAATACATATTTGGAACCCTTGAGAAACATGCACGACCAGTGAAAAATTCCGAAGAACGCGTAATTTCAGATACGGTGAAATGTGGAGAATTATTTGTCGCGGCTTGTGATGACAAATCGAAAGTTCCTAACATCATAATGTCATTTTATGTCAACCATGGATTTTATCCTGAACCTTGGCAACTTTTGATATGTATGACATCTACTACAGAAGAAGAACTTTCAATTTTTATCAAACGATGCTTTTTTGCATCAAAAAATGGTTATGAAGGCCATTTATTCTGCATTGCGAATTTGGAATTGTTAGATTTTGAATTACAATACTATCTCGTGAATAAGATTAGATTTTTTACGGAAAAGGTAGAAGATTTTTATTTAGCGTTGATATGTTGTTCTAAAAATGGTATGCATCATCATATTGTGGACCAGTTTTCTAAATATGTTCACGCTACTGATGGACTTGGTACTGTTGCGATGAAGGCTATTTATAGTGAATTATGTCCAAAGGTTACATGCGTAACTTCAGAATTATCCGGACAAGGAAAAACAAAATTTATTGAACAGGAGAGTTCTAAAAATGACAAGAACTTAATTTCAATTCTAATTAGCGATGGAGCGAGTTACAATTCGCTTATTAGACAACTTAAAAATTCCCATATTCAACAAAATGATAGTCTTCACATAAACATAATATCTGCTGATAATCCTGGAGAAGTCAATATATTCTTATTTCAATTATTAACTCTGGGAATGATTTCAAACAACGCGGATATTACAAGTCTTCCAGATACCTATATATTTATTGAAATAGCCGGTAACCTTTTGTTCAAATCCCTCCCATTCCTTAATTGTTTAATTAACACGCATTTAGTATGGAATATTGATAGATTGATGGTGCCCAAAGATATACACAGCCCAATTCAAGTCGTTTGCCATTATTTGGATCTTTATGATAAGAAGGAGCTCGATAAAAAAGATATTATATACCAATCACGTGAATACAACACCGTTACAGAACCGCTTGATCAATTACTTTGCCAAACACTTTTGGACAAATATTTCTTTAAAAAGATTGATCCTAGTACCTTGTCTTTTCGGTTTTTAGAAATTTTTGTGAATGTGCTTTCTGATCAATTATTAAGGTTATCAGGAAGTTCTTTCTTCAGAGTTGAAATTTTGAAATTTATGACTAATGATAGTAATAATATTCGATCAACATTATTTAATACATTATTTGGCGTTTCAAATGATTTTGCTACAAAATCAACCAAAACAAAATCTGCACAATTACAATCCATTTCTAAACAAGCCGCCGTCGAAGTAGATCAATTAGAAAATCTTGTTCATTGGGATGATTCTAATCATCTTTTAGTATTTTTCCTGTCTCAATCCCCGGAATCCATTAGCGCTTTATATCGTAATAAAGACATAGTTCCAAACAATGTTTTAGAGCTGTTAAAAAGTCAAAGATGGGAATTAGTAGATTATCAAGCCATGTCCTCAGAACTATTATTAGCCATATTAGAAAGTTTAGCTCGGAAAACAATGCATGTTATTATTTATCAACCATATGCTTTATCTGCAGATAATTTATTGAAAATGGCATTGATGTTATTGAGGACAAGAGCTAATATTCCCGTAGTAATTTGTGGGGAGGCGGGATGCGGAAAGGTATCGTGTATATAATTATATTAACTTATATTTGTTTATTTCTTATAGCATGATTTTTTTATGTATCATAACTTTTTGTAGACAAGTTTAATTAGTTTCTTGGCTAAAGTTGTGGAAGTAGAATTTGACTCACTTAATCTTCATGCTGGTATTACAGAAAAAGCTATCAAGGATTTCATGAATGAATCCGGTAAAAAAGCCGCAACTAGAGAGATTTGGTTGTTTTTTGATGAAATAAACACTTGCAATCACATAGGATTATTGGCAGAGCTTATTGCTCATCGTAAGCTTGATGGAAAGCCAATTCATCCAAATATTCGACTATTTGCCGCCTGTAATCCATATCGTATTCGGAACAAGAGTGTTAGCACTGTCGGATTAAAACCAAAAAAGATCGTCTTTGAACATCAAAAAAGAAATCTCGTTTATGAAGTTAAAGTTCTTCCAGATCAAATTTTGGATTACGTATGGGATTACGGAATTCTTCAATCGAAGGATGAAAAGATTTACATCCAAATAATGGTGCAAGAGGCGAAATTAGATCAGATCTTTGCGGAATTATTATTTGCATCACAAGATTTTATTCGAAAAGTTGAAGAACCTTATAGTGTCAGTTTGCGCGACGTTAAAAGGGCCATTAAATTGTTCGACTTTTTTTATAAAAGTCTTTTAACGCGACAAAATGAGAAGAAAAAATATCCTGATAAGTCTGTGAATATTCATACTCGATCATATGTTTTAGCATTAGGTTTATGTTATCAGTCTCGCTTATATGAACGTGAGTTAAGAAGAAAATATCGTGAAGCGATGTGTAAAATATTTGGAAATATGAAAGAAGCTCGTTTTAATGAATTAATTAGAGATGAACAAATGGACTATATGAAAAGAATGATTTGTCCACCAAATACTGCATTCAACGAAGCATTATTGGAGAACGTGTTGGCTGCTATTGTTTGTATCATGTGTAAAATACCACTATTCATTGTTGGTGCTCCAGGATCTTCAAAATCACTGGCAATCAGACTTGTATATCAGAATCTTAGAGGACTTGATTCCAGTGACACATATTTTAGAACATTACCACATGCATTTTTTATTCCCCATCAAGGCTCGTCATCATCTACTTCTGACGGAATAGAAAAAGTTTTTCAAAAAGCAAAAGCTTATCAAAAAACAAATTCTGACGAATTTCCGGTTATTAGCGTTGTTTTACTTGATGAAGGCAAGTATATATTGTATCTGTTAAAGGATTTTAGTTCATTGAATATAATCTTTTATTTCTCAATTATTAGTTGGATTAGCAGAAATTAGTCCTTATAATCCCTTGAAAGTTCTTCACTCATTATTGGAACCAAGTTATCCAGATGATGGTCCTACTGTTTCGGTAATAGGAATTTCAAATTGGCGACTGGATAACAGTAAAAATAGTAGAGCATTATTAGTTCAAAGACCCAACTTTGATTTGGACGATCTTGTTGAAACCGCTGCTCGTTTGTTAGATTCTGCAGAAATGAACCATAATGAAGCTTCTCTTAAACTTCTTGCAGAAGCATATTCAGAATATGAAACCAATGGACAACAAGCTTTTCCTAATTTTCATGGACTTCGCGATTATTATGCTCTCATAAAAAGCCTTTCGAATAAGGCGTTAACTCCTGAAAATATTTATTTAGCGTTGTTAAGAAATTTTGGTGGTATCAAAGAATTTACTGACCATTGTTTAGAATGTTTTGAACCTGTTATTAAAAACCTAAATGGTCACAAAAGTTGGACTTATGACCCGATACCTATCGATTCTTTAATTCATGAAAATCTCAAAAGTAAACATTCTAGGCATTTAATGATTATAGGAAAAAGCGATTCTATTGTAAATATTTTAGCATATCAGTTACAAGAAAAAGAATTGGAACCTTTAGTAATATTAGGTTCACAATTTCCAGAGGATCGTGATGATTATTCCTATAGTATATTGAGTAAGATAATGGTAAGTTATTAAAATTTTATTTCTTAATTAAAATATACAAATGAATATAATTTAAGTTAATAATTTATGTAGATGTGTGTTGAAGCTGGAAGACCCTTGATTTTAACTGATTTGGAAAGCATTTATGGTATAATTTGTCAAGTTTATAATTTCTTTTATTCGATACATTTGTATTATTTTACTCAACCTCTCTTTAATTTTATAGGAAGTCTTTATGACTTATGGAACCAAAATTATATTACATCGGGTAGTTCCGAAAATCCTAAATATTTTACTCGGGTTGCTTTAGGAGCTTATGCAAATCCTATGTTGTAAGTTATCTTTATTTAAGAAAATATACGCAAACGCAAATTTTTACTTCTATTAAAATATATATGAATTTGTATTTCATTTTTTTGTTTTAGACATATTCATCCTGATTTCAGATGCATCCTGGTTCTTGATGAAAAGAAGCTAAAAAATGCCGATCCACCACTTTTAAACAGATTTGAAAAACAAAGGATGTCAATAAACGATATCCTTAATAAAGGTGAAAAAGAATTAGTCAACCAACTGCAAGAATGGACTTGGCAAATGTCAATTATAACAGGAGCAGTAGGAACCAATTTTACTATAGAGGATTTGTTTATTGGCTTCAATAAGGAAGAGACGTTGCAAAGCTTAATAATTGATATCAAGAAAAAAGAACCAACGATGAGAGACCGTGAAGTACTTGAAAAATGTAAGGAATATCTAGTCGCAATTGCTACACCAGATGGAATGGTTCGAAATGAAAGATCTACATTGGATTTAGAAGAAATACAACATTGGAAAAATGTTTATTTCCAAGTTCAACATCATAATGACATAGCAGATTATTTCCAAGATTTGTTGCAGGAGCAAACTTTGAAAGTCAATAAAAATGGTCATTTGGTCATAATTAACACATTTTCCAACATCAATACAGACGTCAAATACTGCTTGGAAGGAATCACGAGATGTTATGCTTTGAAACTTTCCACGTTCAAAACCGAATCTCAATTTCAAAAACAAGTACACAGATTTTGGTTCGAATTGGATGATGACTTCTTAATATTGCAATGTGATATCTCTATTGTAAATGCGGATTGTATAAAATTAGCAAAATTTATTATTGAACAATGCCGGAATGATTATTTACAAAAACAACGTAAGAGCAATGCTACGAACATTAAGCATGCTTGCATTATTCTTCATGCTCATCGAGAAAATAATGCGAATATAACTTCGTTCAACTTTATGAGTGGATGGAAGCAAATCACAATCGAATCATTGGCAAAGCAAACAAATAAATTATCTGCTTTACTGAAGCACAATTTATGTGATATAATTAAAGCAACTTATCCGTTTGAAGAAATATTAAAACAAGAATTATTATGGTGTTTATTATGTACAAAATATCCAAACAATGTTAATTCCATTAATCATGTCAAGTAAGTATTATTCCTTTTGAATTTTGGATTGTATAAAGCATTTTAATGCTTATTTTCTTATTATTTTTATTTAACTAGATATTTGAGCAAAACCATTTTAGACCATCCAAATTTCGTAAATTGTTTAAAAATAAGAACACTGGAGTGGTTAAAAACAAATACCAAACTTGATTGGCAATATCATGTCGCATCCAACAAGAAAATATTATATCCACATTCTTCGTTTGCTATGGCATTACAAGAATATACCCGTACCATAGTTCGTAACCTTATAGCGAAAATTTTATATTCTCTAGAACGCTTAGGTGTTACAAAGACTTTCATTACATATGACACGCCAGCATCTCAGATGTTACCACAAAGTAGACAACTTCTTAAATTCTGGAAGGACATGTTCATGGATAATAATGTTATCAACTTCGACTCATTACCAGATCCAAAGCCAGATAGATATACAATGCCCGTTAATGTTTTTGAATTACAATTTCCATTTTCATTTTATTTTATGAAACAGATTGATAGTTTCAAAACTCTATATGAAGAGGAAATGTCAATACTTTGTAGTGATATAAATAATTTAAGTCATGATATTTATGAAGAATATATTCAAGGTTTTACCAAAAAAGTCTTTAAATCTATAAGTCTCTTGGATTCTTCTCCACTGTTAGATGCTTCAGATTTATATTTTGATGATTTTGTTAATGTAGTTTATAACAGCGAAGCAAGAGCTAACACTAGTATGCCCGTATTATCATACATTTTCAAGTGTAAGCTTGGTAGAGAGAATATCACAAATCCTATACTTTTACATATATTTTGGTGGAAGAATGCTAGTTCAACTTTAGCGGCATTTCATCTAATTCACGAGTGTCCTTCGATTCGCAATGAAATTATTATGAATGATGAACTAGAATATAAAGAAAATTTCGAACAACATATTGTGAATGAAGTAACAAATTTAATGCTTCAAAAGCTTAGTAAGGGTCAAGAAATCGTTGAATTGCAACTCGAAATTAGAAATGTTTTGAATCTTTGTGAAAACATCTCTAACTTTAAAAAGACAGAATCTTTTCAATTGTTATATTTTTGCAATGATCTATTATCAAATGAATCGATACCATTGGAGATTATTAAAGAGATTATCAAGATTAGAGGTGATGAAGAAATATTCACGAAAATGTATATTCACAGAGTTTTTGAAATTCTTAGCAACATTAAAAACATCGCACCAAATAAGTTATTATGTGCAAAGCAATCGTTCGTAATGAATTGCTTAGAAATTATTCCTTTCGGTTCACCTTACCGGTTGGAACTTTATCACACTTTATTCTTGGAAAATCCCTTCCCTCTTATGGGACAAATCATTAAAAGTATATTTGAGACAGAAAACAAAAATGAGCCTCTCGAATTCTTTATTTGGCTAGATAATCCTAGAAAGATGCTAGATTCACCACTATTTGCAATTATCAATATTTGCCTTGAAGATAAAGGTTGTCATTCTTCAATAGCAGCACTGTTCTGTGATGTAATACAGAAAACATACTTTGCAAAATATGATCTGATCGAATTATCACCTTATTTCCATCGCGCAATTGAAGTTTTAGGTACTAATAATGTTGAGAGTTTATGTAAAATAACAGCGATTGCACTTCTCAAAGAATTTGTTAACAAATTTTGGAATACCTTGATTCAGGATAAAATATTAAGACCGATTGAATTGGATTTCAGAGGTTTTGATGAATTAATCAATCAAATTAATTGTGATATGAGTTTATCTTATAGCTTAGTTGAGTCATTAAAATTTTATTTTCTACGAGATCTATGTAATAGAGAATATTCCATGGATGATGTCCAAAAATTTTGTCTTGCTCAAAAATATAAGTTACCATGGTTGGAAAATTTACCTTGGGATATTAATCGATTACAATTTAATGTTTACTATTCCTTTAATGATTATAATGCCGTGGAAAATTGTTTCACAAAACTTTTATACAAAAATAGTATAGAACAATTGGATGAATTCCTTAATAAAATTTTAAAGAAAGAAGAGACAAGCGCTAGAATTTCACTTATGGGAGGTATCCTTAATCGACTTCATGTTATTAGAGCAACAAGAGAGTGGAAACGTGAGGAGAATCAAGCATCTAAATTATTGAAAGAAAAAATCGGGAAAATAAGCCCTTTATCCAACATTTACAAGAAGGTTATTAACAACGTAATCACAAACCAAAATTCTGTATTGCAACTTGATACGAATGTTAGTAGCTCGGATTTATTAATTAAATCGGTCATCGGGCACGTTATAGCATTGCATTCGTCTATTCCCGCGGAGGCGTCACCATTATCATTTTTGTTACATAATTTGAGTGGTTCCAGTGGTTTGCACATTCCCACTTGTCCATCAGATGTAGAATCTATTATATTAAGTGCTGTCTTACAGCAGAGTGGTAAATTTACGCGGTAAGAATTTTTAAAGTTTTTGTATTTTCAAAAAAAAATTGAACAGTTTAACATTATCTTTTTAATAGGTATCAATGTAAATGTGGTTATCTTTATCTTATCGGTAATTGTGGAAAAGCCGATGTGCGAGGTAAATGCCCAGAATGTAACAATTCTATTGGTGGAGAAAGGCATATTTCCGACGAAGGAAATGCGAAATTAGATAAAATTCCAATTGAACAAGCCTTAAGTTCAAAGGACGAAAAGGGTTATATTGGGGAAGAAGTGAATGGGGACATTTATCACAATCTCCGCAAATTAACTCCTACTTCATATAGAGTTCTTCATTTGTTTGTTCATTCAATAATTGGCGCTTGGGCACCTTCTGTTACTGCAACTACCTTTTTACAAAAAAACAATAAAGTTGCAAACGATAGTGTGGAATATTGTATGAAACACATTAGGAATGATTGGGGAATCCTTTTAAACCTTTTGGATTGCTCTGAAGAAAATCTAGCCTTCTTGTTACACGCAATCCTTGATAGAATGTTACAAACTCCACCTAAAAATACAACCTTGAAGACACCTCAAGAACGTGAAGAATGGGAAACAAATTTCGCTCAGGACTATATTTTGCCTTTAATTAAAAATATTAGAAACACGGCTACTGAATTTCGTGCAAAACTTACCAAACTTCAAGGAAATTCGAGCATAATCGTTGAAGAAATTAATCAAACACTACCAATGGATGAGAGATACATTCGTGAACGTTTACCAAGGCTTTGGAGGTCAATAGGAATAATGAGTTTTCGAGGTTTTCGTGCTTATTACAATTCGGATTTAGAGAAGCATGAAGCGAATTTTCCTTTTATTTCAATTTTCTTCAAGTATTTTGATAAACTAGAAAAGGTAAAACACCTTTGGCCGATAGTGAATTTTGTTCAAATAATATCATCGCATCTTGAGTATCGCGTGAGTCGAGAAGAAGCGCAAGAACAAACATTTAGACAATTTATAAATGAAGAGTCTAATGATGAAAAATCTGAAGAAAGATTAAAATTCTTAACTTCAAATTTTAATGAATTTGCTAATGCATGGAATTCGGTTATTGATGATGTGGACCAATTCCAATGTCACGAGCTTCAGAAACCAAAGCCGAAGATAAATTTGTCATCACCCATTGCACTTGCTTTAGTCGAGCCAAAGGATTCGGGCGTATATCTTTGCGCCATTTTGGAATATTTAATTGGATTACAAAATAATTTCTTACAAGAAGTATTAACGATTCCTATAGGATCTACTAAAGCACTTAAATTCATGGAAGAGCCTTATTTTATTCAGGAAAACACCGTTTCATCATCTTCAGAAACACAGAATGCTAAATCTGCGGAAAGTCCTGCTCGTTACTATCTTCAATCCCTTAAGATTGATCAAACAAAACAAAACAACTTTATAAATTACAAATGGGATGGTGATATTCTCCAAAATAGTGATCGTAATCTTGAAGTTGGACGTGGTCAGGATATAATTTATGATTTACAAACGATCGAAATGGAGCTTACGCGTAAATTAGTTTTTGGAAAAGTCCATATAAGCACTTTGAATGGTTCACAAGCATATATGGAATCTTTCCCATATCACATGGAATTATTCCAAGGATACATGAGAATTCTTGGTGATATCAAATCTTCGATTCATCAACAAAAAATTCCATCTGATCAGATTTCTCTGATTATGGGCGTGGTACCATCTGGCGCTTCATACAGGGAATATCATAATAATTATTCATTATCTTATAATAGCGCATCTGAACTTCTTTCTTCATTAGAAATTTTGCTTTGTTTCGTAAAACGTACATCCATTGGAAGCGAAGAGATAAAAATTAATGATTATGTTAATCAATGGATGAAATTATCTGTGTTAACAAAAAATAAATCATTCAACAATTTATTAAAAATCGGATTATGTCTCAAACATTTAATAGATCTGTATGAATTGATCGAAGAACAAGTTGCAAATTCCGTGGTAAAATATATTGATGACAAATTTAAAATTGAACTCACCAAAGAAGTGAAGGATGAAATTGATTCGGCTGTTGAATTTGAACGTTCTCTAACGACTAACAAACGTATACCAGCAGAAATATTTGTTCTTGCATTGAAAAGATTTATGTTAAGATTTTTAAAGAATTTTGATAAGGATCAAGTCCCATTAAGCTTTTATATAAAAGATGAAGGACTTAATTTATGGCCTTCCGAAATTTCGGATGAATTATTAGAAAAATTTCCGGAATCATTATTAATATGTCATATTTATGCGGCATATGCATATGTTAGCTCGAAGATCAAGGTAATAATCCAAAAAAAATCTTATTTTCAAATAAAATTAATATATTCTAATACTTAACTTTATAATAGAACAAATACATTTGACGCACCAACTGGAAATTAGAATGAATTCATTTATTTTTTTTTTTAACATTTTGATATTTCATTTGTAATTTTTTTTATTCTGTTTTTAATTAATAATTATTTAAATTTTTAAAAATTTTTAAATAAAGAATAAAAATTTTATCCAAATTTTCATTTTAGTTAAAAAAATTTGTTTTTCTCTATATTTTGCTAATAACCAGATTGACGCAAGTGAAGGCAAACCTTTGAATAAATGGATATTAAAGAAAATTATGAAATAATTTGAATGGGAATGTAAGAGTTGATTATCACTTAATTCTTCACGGAGTTTCATGTTTCTATAATTGAAAAACTATATTATTTAAACTAATTCCAAAGATTTTTTTTTTAATAAAAAACTTTTAATACAAATCTTCCACATTAATTACAAAAGCCGAGAAAATAACGGATTAAACCCATTGCTCACGTTTGGTCAACATCTTATTAAAAATAAAAACTCAACGAAAAAATTGCGTTGAACATTCATTTTACTTCATGATCATATTCTAAAACCAATCAAAAAACATAACAGACATAAATAGACAACTTTTAAACTGCAATTGTTTGTTTTTCTCGTTCCAGCATATTGATAAAATCTATCGTTTCCCGTTATTTAGACTCATAAGTATTTAATTTACGTAAAGATGCATATATAAAATAGACAAGAAACTGCAAGACCAACAGGGATTGATTAAGAAACTGAGAATTCTCTAACGATATTAAAAATGATCATGAAAAGAGCACGCTTATTGTATCATGATTAAAAAAATAAAAGACAAAGAGTGGCTTAAGAAGCTGAAGTTAGAAATGTTGAACAAATAGAAGCGACTTATACATTAACAACTTAAAGAAAATCTATTGCTGCTTGTATTAAAAAGGAATCGAAGAACTCATGGATTCTTTATGTGACACCTAATTCAAAACTACTCAATATTGCACAATCTTTAGCAAGGAATATATAAACTGGATAATGTTTTGCATATCCATTCATTTTAAATACACCAAATATTCCCTTATCAGAATTGGCAAAAATATATTCAGTTGATTGCATACCTGACTTACCTGACTTACAACGTACTTTTGATTATACACCTGATACTTAATGAAAAGTATGTTAATAGGTAAATTCTTTAAGTCAACATATGATGTTCTAACTTACCTACTCACATTAACATTAACACAACTCCTCATTTTAACATTAACACTCTCCTTACATTAACACTTATCACCACATTAACAAGCCTCCTCACATTAACATTAACACATCACCTCACTTTAACACTCCTTCTCATATTAACATCAACAATCCCCATATAAAAGTTAACACTCAAAGTCATAAGTTGGCCTTCTGATTTCAACACAATGTTATTTACCTTCTTGCGTGACACACCTTAAAACTCTAACTTTAATCTACATCATCAGCAGAAAATAATAGAAAAGTGATCTTTCTGATATCATTTGTCTGACGAATCATCGCTACAATCCAGTTATTACAGCTGTTATAGCTATTACGCATCAGGTTACCATTAATGCTTGCCGCTCTAACTTGGGAGATGTCATCAATAGTACTAGAGTCCAAATTGCCAATATAAGAAATGAATGTAATGAAAGTCAACCGATATTGTGAAATTATACCTGGTATAAGCTTCATACGATATTTATTTTAAAAAAAAAAGATAAGTTTTGTTCAAACTGCTTACTCTATGTATGAATTCATTAGTTATTTACTTGTTAACACCAGATTTGTCGACTGAACAGAGGAACTGTTAAAAGTTTAAAATTTAAGTCAAAAGGTTGACAAATTTATTCATAAAAAAGACAGGAAAAAGAGAAGACGTAACAATATAATCATAAACAGTCGTCAAGTTTTGCCAAGGGTTGACAAAATGAAAATATGAAATTTATTATTAAGAACATTTGGAATTTTGACGTGAAATTAGACAGTTATGGTCCAATAAATAGAAAAAAGCTTTTTTCTTCTCCTTTTACTCATATTAATCTCGTCTTTACTCATCAATCACCTCTTCTAGCTCAAATTATCTAACATAGAAGAAGTATATGTAACAAAAACTAGCAAATGAATATCATGATGATGGCAACTCAATAAAAATACTTATCAAAAAATTATATTTTTTTATGATACCTTTCTCTTTAGAATTACGTGCTTGAAAAAGGATTTCATATTAATGACCCAAATAGAAAGACATGATAGTATAATTAAAAACTTAATAAAATAAAAATACACAATCGTTTATGACTGATATTACATTTTGACTTCTGTCAATAAAAAAAAAAAAATAGGAATTAAAAGTATTTTTGAAGAAGAGACGTGTCGAAAAATAAATTTGTCAAAAAATCAGAAATTCTGCACGTTAAAACTTTTAAACGAGCATTATAAATTGATCTATTGAAAATTTTTAAATCTCTAAGATTTTAAAGATAGATTTATCACTCAAGATGAAGATTAAAACCTAGGTGTTAAGCTATTTAGATATATTACAGAGATTAAGGTTGACTAAATATGAGGAAATCTTAAGAAACGAAAGCTGGACTTCTCATAACGAAAGTACAAACGATCTTTGAAAAATTGCGATTGTAAATGAAACTTGTTAGAAAAGATGATTTCATTGGTTGTCTTCCGAGGAACTGGAGCGTGTTAACGTGAAGTATACAAATTTCTGTTTAAACATATAAAAGAACAAGTAATAATTACGAGGAAATATCGCATTATGCTTATACTACTGTATGCCTCGAACAGGTTCAGTTATAACAATTAGGTTACAATTAAAGCATTCTCATGAGGTCATGACACATGATTCAAACGAAGCAAAAATTTTGTGATAAAGTTAGAAGTTCAAAATTAATTCTGATGACTGGTAAAACAGTGGATCAAGTGATTTCATTTCCAAAAATCATTTTATCAACAATTAATTTAAATTCTGATACATGGAGTTGTAGATTTGACTGAGTTTGGCATAGTCAATGGTCCAACTGGGTTGGTAGTTGGAACTACCTTTGGTTTGAGTTAATATGCCGGTTCAAATTTATGAAAAATTGTCGTCAGACTGATGGAAGCGCCAGAAATTCCAGAAAACTCATTTATTAATTAATAGTGCGTTAAAAGCTGCAGTTTATTAAATGTACTTTCTGAGGAATATAAATCAGGTACCTATATTTTAAAATTGTGGGATCTTTAAGAAGTTATTGATTCTAACAAAAATAGCAGAAACACTTTTAAGCTATGGTTTTACATCGAATGTTGTTTCCTACTTGGCGAGGTCTTGAACAGTGGAAAAGCATTATTTAAAGAAAGTATTTAGAGTCACTAGCAAAGTACGTCCTTGCCGAGATAATGTGAAAAACTTGATGAGGAAGCCACAAAGCTCGATGACCGCATAAATGAATTGCAAAGGGAGAACAAATCATTTAAAAGAGTTCCCAATAAATTTAATACTTTTATTTCCTTAAAGATTATAACAACATAGCCTAAGGAACACGTAGATGACGCTCAAGAAATGACCTTTACATCAAGATGAGGAATATTGCATCGCCATTTTAGATATGATAATGAATATCTGAAAAACTATTGAGAAATTCGAGATAAGGACATGGTTATTCTTTTGCTGAATTGTGCTTAGAAGTTCTTATCGGTTGTTTGTGGTGCAGAATTACCTTAAGAATTGCTTAAATTATCCAAAATCACTTTTTCTATGTAATCAGATGGAAATAATCCTATTAAGTGGTCAAAAATTTTCTTAAAAATAAGCATTTGATACTGAATATAATATCTTTTTAAACCTATCTTTTCTCTATTTCTATTTCTGATAATAGGATAACAAATAAATAATAATAAAAAAAGTGAATTTTATATTATATAATATTAGATTTTATAAAAAAAAAAAAAAAAAAAAAAAAAAAAAAATCTCGGAGAACGACAGGTATGTATAAATTACTTTATTTAATAATAAATTTCAAAAACTCTCAGTATACTCATCTTTACTAATACATGTATTTATTTATAAATATATATAGTGTCTTAACTTTATGATGATTGAACAGGATAAATTTTAATTATTAGATCTTTTTTTAATGGCAAAAATAATTATTATTAGGTTACATCTTTCGAAGAAGACAAGAAGGATAAAATGATGTTTCGATATTTCTAATTTATAGATATTCGATAGTTGATTTCTACTTATTAATGTAGATTTAGCAATTAATAGTGTATCTTAAAATAAATCCGAAGATAGACCGAATATATATAGAAGAAAGTTTGGTTCTTCAGATATTCTTTTCATATCTAAGAGAGATGATGTTCCTATCATGAAATATTGAAGCGTTTATCATAATAATAAATTAAAAATCTCGTCTTTTAATCTCCTCAAAGAATTAGAACAAGTAAAATTTATCACAATCGTGATTTTGCAGTTCGACCTTATTCTTTTTTTACATAAATTTCACTTGGTATTATAATTTTAGAAAAATTTTCATCATGTGTAATTTTTTAAAAAATTTTTACAACTGATTAATTCAAAATTTTCCCGCCATTTTACCTTTTTAAATGATAAATTCTTTGTGAAACTTTAAGAATTTTTAATGATAAACAATACTTTAGTTTTCTCAGCCATACAAAATCGGATCATCTTCATCTTTGGTTAGTTTTTTTGGTTTTAAAAGATATTTTCCAAACGAACTCATAGAACTCATAGAAAAGGAAATATCATTCAAAAAAAAAAAAAAATCAAATGGCATATTCCAAGTTGAATAATCAGAACAAGTTGATAATGAGTTCACATAAGTTACACAAAACAATTTGTGAAAATAAATCTCTTTATATAAAGGTAAATGGAGAAAGACAACATTATGCCACAAATAATCATCCACTTATAAAGTGGTGTTCAAGTATAAGTTCTAGAGTTTTTTTTTAATTTTCTCCTTTTTTTTGGAGTAAATCACAAAATATTCGAAATTTCAAAAATCCTAATGCAATTATTTGTGAAAACCTGGATTGGAAGAACCCTTACGTTAGAAGCATGCAGCACTGACACCATCGACCAAATTAAAGCAAAAATCCAAGATAAAGAAGGAATTCCCCCTGATCAGCAACGTTTGATTTTTGCTGGCAAACAATTGGAAGATGATCTGACTTTGTCATGTTACAATATACAAAAAGAATCCACGATGCGTCTTGAATGTCGTCTGCGTGGCGGGAAGTTCCAAGAAACCAGTGGCCGCGACGGATTCGATCCATTGCCGCAAATCACCAAAAACATGCAACAACCTGAACAAACTAGGGACACATCTGTAACCATCTCTCCAAAACTTCCAAGTACTAAAGAGGAGTTTTTGGCCCTTCTACGTGAGGAGGAGCGACGAAGGTTGTCACCTGAAACGCAAAAAAAATATTTTAATGTTGGAAATGAATCAACATGTGACAAGGACTGGATGGATGTAACTGACCAGTTGCAGCATGATTTGGTCCGAGAATTTGTACAAATAATGCGTAGTGCACCGCAGCTTTATCCAGGTGATGAGCGTATCCATCTTTTATTGTTATTCACAAACTTTTTTGGTTTCCTTACCATTATTATGCTGAAACCGATGTCTTTTTTTAATTATCTTCAGATGAACCTGCATTTCATACCACTCAATTATTTGTTCGTAATAACATTGCTCATATTAGAGTCCTTACTGAAGGAATGACGGCACCTGATTGCCTACTGGTTCCCTTAGATCCTTCAACGTTTACAACAAATGAAAATTGCAATAATCCGCCGAATCCAATTTCTTTGCGCTCACTTTGTCGACCAGGACGACCTCTCGTTCTTCTCGGAGGATCGTATACCTGTCCTTTATTCCGATACATATCCCACGTGCTTAATGATATGTTTAGGCGATATCAAAACTATGTAGATTTCTACATGATCCAGATTAGAGAAGCGCATGCAAGTGATGTATGGCCTATCGACGATATTGTATCCGTCAAAGAGCATCGCACGTTATCTGATCGTTTGATCGCTGCGAGTGAAATGGTTAGAGCAACTCAGCTGGAGATTCCAGTGATGTCAGACACAATGAATGATACTTTCTTGAAGTTGTATGCACCGTGGCCATTCCGATTTTTTATTATTGTAGATGGTATTTTGAAACTCGTTGGGATGCCAAAAGAGACGCGTTACGATACAACCGACTTGGTGGCGTGTTTGGACGCACTTTTGGAAGGCAGATATTGATAAATGTATTAATATTACAAGTTATTACTAGAATAGTAACTAATATTAATCATACTTGTATGGTGATTTTGTGATTTTGATTTTATATACAGTATGTCAAAAGAAATTAATGGGTCGAACATTGTATTTTTTGATAAAATTTATTCTCAATAAAATTTTATTTATAATTTATACCTATTTCATTTCTCCTAATTATTCATTACTGATTCTTACCGTACTAAAATCTTAAATTCTTGGTTCAAATTTAATACAATCGACAATGTATCTGAATTTTGAAAAAAAAAAAAAGATCTTAAATGTGACTAACGATCCCGATCCTTTTTAAGGTTCTATCATAAATTAATAACCTAACCTAAAATTTTATCTTTAAGCTATAAAAAACTTTTTTTTAAAAAATTTTTTGCCACGTTAAAATATAAATAAAATTCAAAATTAAATCCATATCGACAATGGAGGAACTATAATAACATTTTTTAAAGCATTTTTATTACAGTTATTTTGAATTGTATTAACGTTAATTGGAAAAATTGTGTTTAGTTGATGGATACATCTTGAGGAATAATGATACTAAGAAGCGATAGCAACGAGAATGTTGAAGTTCACAAGATGGTTTAAAAGGCATTCTTCTTAATCTTCAAAGAAGTTCCGTAAAGTTTGTTTATGTAATAATTGATTAAAGAAAAAAGGAGCAGCAACTAAAGTATGACAAGTCTATAATTATAGGATTTGAAAATTTTTGTTCTTAATCATATGCTATAATGGCTCAAGTTCATGAGTCTAACTAAAGGTTGCGAGAGCAACTTTTTCAGTAGGTTATTCAAAATTAGAAGCCGTTGATTTTATTATGTAAATTATTAAGCTGTAATAATTCATAACTCTAAAGTTGTTCTGAGTCAATTGCGCATTAAATTTTTTTGATAATTCTTTAAATGTCTCTTGAGCGAAATATTTCCTTGAATCATTATTATAATTCTTTGATTATGATGCTTTCCACGAAAACCAGTTTGCAATTCCAGAATTAACAATATAATTTTTGATTAATAAACTCACAGCACGTGATATTTGTGCTCTTTCTATCTTCTCCAGTAACACATGTGATTTGGGTGGCGTAGTAAATAGATCGTGACCAGACTAAATAAGTAATAAAGCATATAGTTTGTTGATTACTATATATGACGCGAACTGATTAATTATTAAATAATAAATAACTTCTTTTTACATTCAATTTTCAAAGTTTTGTATTATTTTTTTTATCGTTATAATGGAACCCTCTTTGACAAATATTTTTGTCATAGCTGCAAAACTTTTAAAACATTATCTGAGTTTATGAAGTGTGAAATTAGTGGTGTTTCCAAACAGCTTAAATCATGTAATAATTGCCGTCAAAGATCTACCCAAAAAAGAAAAAAATCTGTAGAAATTAATAACGATCAATCTAATATTTTGGAAGTTATTGATATTGATTTTTTAATCGAAGTAATTACAAATCTTTTAGAAAATACAACAAATAATCAAGAGTTACATTTATATTAGTTATAAAAATTTAACTAATGAACATTTATCTAAAGAATTTGCAAATAAGATTGTTGAATTAATTGAAGATGCCGATGGATATAATTGGAATTATAATCACCTATATACATTCCCCGGTCAAAAGTATTGGACCACGTGATTTTCGATACTCAAATTGATGTAATTCTATCGATCATAACTTTTGATAAAATGCATAAAAATGAACCAAATTTTTTTTCCTACATACAGTCGTCCCTCTCTATAGTCACCCCTGTACAATCACATCATATAAATCCCTCATTATAAGCACACATTTCGTAAGAACCAATACCTACTAATGTTATATAAAAAAACCCATTATAATCACAGTGTTTTTATAGTCACACCCAACACTTAGTAACATCATGTAAAAATCCCCTGTATAGTAACTTTTTATTGTAATCACACTTTTTATTTTTAGTCCCGAGGGGTGTGACTATAAAGGGGGACGACTGTAGTTAAAAGCTTTAATATTTGAATATAAATATGTTTTTTTTAGTGCTAAAAATCTAAGAACTTATTGAATTTGAACAAGGTGAAAAAATTAGCCTCTGGAAAGGTGTCTACAGCAAACGAAATATTATAGATATTCTTGTCCATTCTATCTCATTTTTTATTGTTTCAAAATGATGCTCATTATTGAATTTGGTGTTATCTTCATGAAAATTATGATATAAATTATTTAATTTCTACTGTAAATTCAGGAAAATAAGACATAATAAATATAGAGTTATTTTATGAAAAATAATATTGGAGTTTTAATTGAAGTTTCTGGTAAATTGTAGATTTAAAAAATAATCTTTTGCCTTCACTGATAAATTGAAAACTGAGTTAAAATATATTTTTTAAGACAAAATGCTCTATTCATTGGGCAAAGCAATTAAGCAATATATAAAAAATATGATAATTCTATCTCAAATATTTTATGGTCTGCATAACCTCCTAACTTAAATACAATTAAATATCTATAGAATATAAAGGTTTGTAAACATAACTATATCTAAAAATTCTTGGAAAATTATTGGCTGTTTTTAAAGAAAAAATGAAATAAAATTGAAAGACATTTTAGAAATTTAGTATAAAGTGTGTTCAAGAAAGGTTTAATCTGTAGTAAATAGCAATAGTTATCTAATTAAATACTAATTATTTTTATAAAAGTATTTTTTATGAATAAAATAAAAAAATTTTATATAAAATTACTTATTAAAATTTTTTATAATTAAAAAATTAAAATTGGCTAATAAATTTAAAAATTGCGATAATTTTAAAATGGTCTAATACTTTTGATTAGGGAATGTACAAGCAAAAATAACTTCATGTATTGGTATTTCTGTTTTCAAAAAAATACTCAAGCATTTAAATTATGTAAACAGATCTATCAAAGCAACGTGATAGACCTTCTATGAAAAGATTTGACTGTAGGTGTTACAAAGATTTTTATTAATAAGACAACATCATTATATGAAGTGGAACTTCTTTATAAAGATTTACACATAAGATCAGTTGATAAATATGTATCGGAGGATGTAAAAGATTTTATAAAAGATAATATAGACCTTCTTCCAAAAGAAATATATACACATCTTGTTGATAAAGGTCTTAATATATTAATTCATCAAAAATAAATCTATTTCTAGTAGACACTGTTAGAACAGGAACGATATAAACATTGCAAAGATACCTTCAATTTCGTATATCTCTGACTATCAGAAAATAATCATCACATTATATTATAGAAAATAGAGCCTATTCTAGAGGTGTGCTCTGAATCTGATCAATTCAAATATTCAGTCATCCATCTGAAATTTGACCGAATTCAGATTAACTATTTATATCACTAACTATATGTTCTAACCTGTTTCACACTATGTTCCAAATGTCCTATCTATTCCATCTATATCCTATCAGTATCCCATCAATGTCACATGACAACACTGCATACATATACATACATATATATACATACTCTCTCTCTCTCTTTCTCTCCTTTCTCTCCCTCTCTCCTCCTGAACCTTTTACTCTAAATTTTAACTTGAACAGTTTGAATTCAAACAATAAGTATAAAATTCTTCTTTTTTTTGTCTTGAAAATATTACTAATTTTCATTTTACTTCTTTTTTTTAGAAAACGCCTTCTTGAACTTGGATTTCAGCTGAGCTATAAAGGTAAGTTAGTGTTTTTATTTTTTCTGTCATTGGGAATGTTATTAATATTTCTTTTACTTCTTTCTTTAGAGAACACCTTTCTGGACTGGATTTTGACTTAGGCTATGAAGGTAAAGTGGTGTAGAAAATTGTTTTTAATTTTCTTTATCTTTGAAATACTATTAATATTCTTTTTCTTGTGAGTTATTTTTGTTTTTTTTTACCTTTAGAATACTATTAATGTTTCTTTTGCTTCTTTTTTTTAGGAAATGCCTTCCTGGATCTGGATTTTAGCTTGAACTATGAAGGTAAGTAGTATGAAGGATTGTTTTTGTTTCTTCTTTATCTTTAGAATGTCATTAATGTTTCTTTTGCTTCTTTCTTTAGGAAACGTCTTCTTAGACCTAGATTTCAGCTTGGGCTATAAAGGTAAGGTGATATAGAGAATTCTTTTTTGTCTTTGAAATACCATTAACGTTCCTTTTGCTGTTTTTCTTTAGAAAACACCTTTCTAGACCTGGATTTTAGCTTGAATTATGAAGATGAGTGGTGTGAGAAATTGTTTTTATTTCTTCTTTATCTTTGGAACATCATTAACATTTTCTTTGTTACTTTTTTTATGAGATTTTTTGTTTTTCTTTATCTTTGGAATGCTATTAACATTCTTTTTGCTTCTTTTCTTTAGGAAACGCCTTCTTGGACTTGGATTTCAGCTTAGGCTATAAAGGTAAAGTGATGTGAGGATTGTTTTTGTTTCTTTATCTTTGGAATGCCATTAACATTCCTTTTACTTTTCTTTAGAGAATGCCTTCCTGAACTTGGATTTCAGCTTGAGTTATAAAGGTAAGATGATATGAAGGATTGTTTTTGTTTCTTTATCTTTGGAATACCATTAACGTTTCTTTTGTTTCTTTTCTTGTGATTTTATTTTATTTTTCTTTGTCTTTGAAACGTTATTAATATTTTTTTACTTCTTTTCTTTGTGAACTCTTTCCTGGATCTGAATTTTGACTTGAACTATAAAGGTAAGTGGTGTGAGAAATTGTTTTGTTTCTTCTTTGTTTTTAGAACGTTATTAACATTCCTTTTGCTTCTTTTCTTTAGAAGATGCCTTCCTAAATCTGGATTTCTGCTTGAGTTATGAAGGTAAGGTGATATGGGATTGTTTTTGTTTCTTTATCTTTAGAATACCATTAACGTTCCTTTTGCTTTTCTTTAGGGAATGCCTTCCTGAACTTAGATTTTAGTTTGGATTATAAAGGTAAGATAGTGTAAAAATTGTTTTTGTTTCTTTATTTTTGAAACGTCTTTAATGTTCTTTTTGCTTCTTTTCTTGTAATTTTTTTGTTTTTCTTTATCTTTGGAATGCTATTAACATTTCTTTAACTTCTTTTCTTTAGGAGATGTCTTTTTAGATCTGGATTTCAGCTTGGATTATAAAGGTAAATAGTGTGAAGGATTGTTTTATTTCTTCTTTGTCTTTGGAATGCTATTATCATTTCTTTTGCTTCTTTTCTTTAGAAAACGCCTTCCTGGACTGTGATTTTGACTTAGATTATAAAAGGAATAGATAAATTTTACTTTTTTGATTTAAGAATGATACTATAAATATTTCTTTGATTTTAGTATAAAATTTACATAAACTTTAAATAGCTAATTAAAAAAGGATAGATTCACTTTTGTAAATTAACTTAATTAAGATATTCTATAAAATTTCTATATAAAATTTTTGTTTTATCTAACTTTAAAAAGATTGGTTATTTCATAAAAATATTTGTTATACATACTCCTTTTTTTGATTTATATATCCTTTTTTTTTATACGCATTCTCTTTTTTTTTTAATTATTTTTTTTTTTTATAAAAAGTTTTCATATTTTTATAATAAATTTTTAATAAATTTACAAATATAGATTCAAGTTCTATCAAAAATAATCAAAATAATTCAAATAAAATTCAAAAAATAAGAGGAGGGTTACAAGAAAAAAGTTGGGTATGGGATTAGTTTGTATCTAATAATAGAATTGCTACATGTCAAGTAGAGGTTATCATAAGTAAAATATGTGATAAATAATATCAGCATAGAAGTTCAACAGGCATCTTAATAAATCATTTAAGTAGTAAGCATCAAATAACTAAAAAAATAATTAAACAAAATTATATAGTAAGAAATAAATTAAATAAATAGTAATTTATTTACTTAAATTTAATAATTTAGTATTAATTAATTATTTAATATATTTTTAGCCTCAAGAATCTCATAAGTTAGAAGTTACATCACATAAGGAGTCTCGTCAAATTAAATTTCATAATTTATTAATTAGTTGAATAATTTTTGATACTCAACCTTTAAATATTACACAATCAGAATCTTTTTAAAAATTTATAAAAGAACTTGATTCAGCATTTAAAATTTCAAATGTTAAATTAATTAAGTAAACCATCTATAGTGCTTATAATTATACACTTTCCTTAATTCAAAAATTTATTGAAGATAATGCAATTTTAGTTAGTTTAATTACTAATATATGGACTGGTAGAAATAGATTAGGATTTTTGGGTGTTACTTGTTCTTTCTGAGATAAAAATTTTATTATTCATGAAATTATTCTTATAATTGAACATATTAGATATTCTTATAATGCATAAAATATATCTGATGCATTATTTATTATTTTAGATGAGTGAGATTTAAGAAATATAACAAATGTAATAGTAACTGATAATGAGGCAAATATGAAAAAAGCAATAAAAGAAATAAATAAAATTATTTTAAATATAAAGTGGTAACTATATATTACATACATATTACAATTAGTAGTAGAAAAAGGGTTAATTTCTGTTAAACTATTAGTTTTAAAAGCAAAAAAATTGATTGATTTTTTTTCAAACCAAAACAAAGTTAAAGATTAAAAGAAATTCAAAAAAAATCACAAAATAAAATTGATATAGTAAGATTTTAATTTTATAATTTATGTTTATTAATTATTTAAATTATTTTTATATTTATATAATAATTTTTATAATATT
>CAJVPQ010000307.1:0-31131 GCA_910591825.1 Funneliformis caledonium
AGAGAGAGCTGTTGCTGATGCTCTTGCTCAATTATGAGTAGATACTGATTTTGTTATATGGTCACGAATAGATGGTATTTCTGTAAATGAATTTCAAACTCCTGGCTACATTGCTCATGCTTTCTGACTTTATATTTTACTAGTGCTGCTGATCTTTATTCTGAATGTTTAAGGGATATAAAACTGATTGAGTATTTTTTACATTTGCTCAAGTATAAAGATAGCCAATTTACACATCATACTCATTAGTATTACTTTATTTTGAACTCGCAAATGCAGTAGAGAGCTCTATAAGAAGGTAAAGTATACGTTAAATAAAATTTGAATGCCTAACAGTATACTATTGAAGATTTACAGAAAATACTTGAGAATGATACTCATATGGCTGACTGAATCATACAGTTTGGTAAAGATTTGTAAGGATTTTATCAGTTTTAGTTTAGACGTCAATCTGAATTGTCAGATATAGTTAAGCAGTTAGGTATTCAGGGATGATATTTTTTACCTTTAGTACTGCTAATTTTCATTGGCCTGATCTACAAATTTTGATGTTACATGGTTACTCTCTAGATACATTATCTGTATAGGATGCAAACAAATATAAGCAACAAGACAATTAAAAATCCTTATATTACTGCTTGGTATTTTGAGAAATGCTTTAAACTATTTTTGAAAAAGTATTAGTTCTTAAATGGAACCTTAAGGATTAATGGTTCGTTTTGAGTAGCAGTATTGCAGAAGCACTCATGTATACAGTATTACTATAAGAAAAAATGCTCCTATTATTGATTAGAAAAAAATGAAAGATGATGATGAATTAATGAATAACATAATACAATACCTAAATTCATTAGTCACTATGATTAATTCTAGCCTTAATGCACTATTTTCCAAATGTCATTCCTGCCAAAAAAGTTTTAAAGAGCTATAGTATGATTTACAGGATTATGTCAAATTAATTAACAAGCTGTAACGTCATACCTGATGTAATTCTTTTTATTATCTTCAGATTGATCGCACAGAATGTTAATATTACAAATTTAGATATCTGAAAGATATCACTAAAAATACGTACTTAAGAAATGATAATGGACAACCAGAACTAATTATTGCAAGGAATAACCTACTTCTGAATCCTCATAACTGCATATAGCTTCAAGGTTAGTGAGCAAATGTTGACTTGAACCAGTCCTTAATTTAGATATTATATTACGTTACATCTCAAAGTATGCAAGTAAATCAGAACCTCACTCTACAGCTTTTTCAGAAATTTTTTTCAGAATTATCAATGATAGCAATTCAAGTGATTTGTCCTTTACTGCAATTTAAGATTTATTACTTAAAATTGTTGCAGAATTTGATATTTTCGCTCAAAAGACATGCCATTTACTTTTTAGTCTTCCCTTTACCGTTCTAACTGCCAGTTTGTCATTTTAAACCTTAACAAAGATGCTCCTCAATGACTTTGTAGATCTAGAAATGTTCACATTTTGGTAGATAATAATAACGAAATTGGTCAGACCATGCAATCTTCTCTACAAAAATATTGGAAGCATTCTGTTAAACTTGAAGACATTTCACTTCATCAATTATACCTAAAATATCGCTATTCTAAAGGTTGCTGAAACAGTGCGAAAGTGAAAATATCGTCTATATTTAGCCACATCCTTCATCTCACCATAATAGTTCTCAATAGGAGGACTTTTGTTGAGTTAAAGTTCTTCTTCACATAAGTCATTGTGATCTAGATACTTTAACTGAAAATTACAGTGTCTCTTAGTCTGATCTCTTTAAATGTTACCATAAAAGAATAGAAAATATTCCTGATTTATTTGGTCTACCTATAGATAACCTAGAAGATAATATTATTAAAGATGAAAGTAATCAGAATTGTGAAGATCTGGATGATAGCAAATGTAAGGGTGAAGTACAGGCTGATTGGATGGTTTTTTCAGATATGAGACCTGATACAGTGATTAATATTTCTTCCAATTTGGATTCCTATATTATTGATTAAAATTACGATTGAATTTCTGACTTTAGACTTTGTTACCCTGATTTTGATCTTACTGTCATTTTTAACTTTATACAACAAGCTCATAAATTCACAAATTTTGATGATACAAACTTACCTGATCATGTAGTAGATCCTTGATCTTTAAATGAGAATCAGATAATGGTGTTTAAATTATTAGAATTTCATTACACTAATTTACTTACTAATCCTGAATGCGTTAATCCACTTAGACTTATTGTGTTAGGAACAGCTGGTACTGAAAAATTGTATTTAATCAAGATAATTCAGAGTCAGCTTTGTGAAATTGCACAGGATCATAATATTAATGTTTTACCTATTATTCTACTTGTCTGACTAGTATTGTAGTATTCAATATTTATAGTTTAATGATTTATTCATCATTTTCCATTCTGGTATCTGGCAAAACTTTTGATTCAGGTGACAAAAATCTGAAAAAGCTATAATGAAAATTAGATGGTATATACTATTTCATTATTGATAAAAAGAGTATGATTGAGCATCACATGCTTGCATTGGTTGACTTACATCTATATTAAACCTTTCTAAAATATAGAAATCAAGTGTTTGGTAGGCGATCAATAATTCTTGTTGGGGACTTTGGTCAACTTCCTCCTGTATTTGATGAACTAATACATTTTTAAGTTTCTCGATGAAATTCTCTATCAAGTGATACTATTGCTGTTTATCAACAATTTCGTGAAGTTTATCATCTTAGTATTGTTTAATGTCAATCAGACGATTCAGACGAATAATGCAAATTCAGAGACCTCTTATTATATTTACGAAATGGTAAATCTATTGAAGATGATTAGAAGTTGCTTGTTACTTGATTTTTTAATATTCTGAATATATTATCATCATTAAATCATGCTTGATTCTCCATTATCACATGCATTATGCCCTGTAGAAATGATATTAATGAGTTTAATATTAATAAATTCTGTTCCTTAAATTCACCTATTGCTAGGATTAATGTTATTCATACAGGTGGTAGTGAAGCTCGTAAAGCTGATTTTGATGTAGCAAAAGGTCTTGAGTCTTACTTATTATTATCTAGAAGGTTAAGGGTGATGCTTAGATTTAACTTATAAATTGAAGCTGGTTTGGTTAATGGTTTAGTAGGCATTATTTGAGAAATTATTTTCGAAGAAAATCAGTCATCCCCTTCTCTTTCTATTGCGATTCTGATAGAATTTGATGACTATTCTGATCTTACTATACTGACTATAAATGATAAAAAATTAGTTCTGATTGTGCCAGTTAAATATATCTGAGAAGGACAAAAAATTCCCTTGCTCCCGTTTGCAAATTTCTATTTGCCTTGCATAGGTAATTGCAGTGCACAAGAGTCAAGGACTAATATTGGAAAAGGTTGTGATAGATCTTAGAAAAAAAGTATTTGCTGCAGGTCTCTTATTTGTGACAATATCTCAGGTCTATATTTTCAAAAATATCCATCCTGTTTAGCCCTTTTCATTTGAAAGACTTTAACATATTAAAAATTGTAGGAGGTTGTATGAAAGAATAGCTGAAAAGAATCATTTGATCTTTATGATTCCTCAATATGATTATTAGATTTTACGAAATAAAAGAAATAAAGAGATTGAATAAAATTAGTGTTATAAAATTAGTATTATATAAAAAAATCAGTATACATTAAATTTCATAGGAGGACTTTCATATGATTGGCTGATAATATTACACGAATTTTGTAATTAGTATTGTAAATATTTATACATATCACATGACTTTAATAAAATAAACTATTTTATTTATTTATTTAACTATTAGTATTTATATATATATTAAACTTTAGTCTTTAAAAATCAAACAAATTAGTTTAATTTATTGATTTTATATAATATTTAAAATATATATATATATATAATTTTTTATTGCTATTGAAATTTTTGTAATATTTTTTTCAATGCAAATGTTACATAGTTTACCAGTTCGCTTATACCATCATCATCATCATCAAAAATATTATCTTCTGGTTTTACATCCCGTTTCTGTTTTTTATCTAAACTTTTCAAAAATTCCAATAAGGATTGAACATGCTCATTAACACCATTACATAAGAATGGTAAACAATGCAAATATTTAAATCCAATATCACTATAATAGGACTTATGATATGTGTGATCACAAGTTAGAACTTCAATAGAATCATCTATATTAATAGATGAGAAAAACAAACAGTTAGATGCATCACAGTAACGTAACTGATATGGCTTCTGTACAGTGCTAAAACCCAAAGAAAGATGATATAATTGTGATTTTGGCATTTTTATTGCAACTAATAGAACAATATCAGGATCTTCTTCACCTTTCTTTTTAGAGGTAAATTTACCTGTAATGAAAATAATATTAGTAATTTGTGGTGAAATAAGCACGTAAAAATTTCTTAAAAATATTGCAAAAGAAAACAAACGTTTTTTTTATCAAAATGTTATATCCTGAGCAGAATACTTATAAATTGCCCATGTAGATGTGTATGTAAAATTTTCTCTAAATCCATTATCATCCAAACGTAACTGATTAATGTAACGTTCATATTTGATGATTTGTTATGCTTCTGTATGCTTTGCGTACTTTTATGTAAAAGCTGTAAAAGATTTCTACAGTTGAATTCAAGAACTTTGGAAGTTTAGCTTTAATTGCTTTTAATATCAGATGATTATTTAATTTCCAGTAGAAAATATCGGAAAGAAACATCAATGAGACCTTGGTACAATTTCTTCGATGGAATTTAAAGAATATTGTTTAGACACGAAAGCAAGCTTCTAAATAAGCATTAAAGTCACCTGAGCAGAAAAATACAGTATAAATATCTAATATAAGTGGAATCGTATTGTCAAGAAGGTCTTTGAGTGTAAGATATTCAACATCCTTGCACAAAGGTTCGAATTTTGTTTGAACGACAATAGAAATTTTCTGCCAAGCATTGCGAGATACCTCTAAAAGAAGATTGATCCGCTATAGCTTAGGCTTTTATGCAAAAGATTTATTTCCTCCAAAGATATATGTATATATGGCTGAAAAAAAAGGCTAGTATTAAAGGAAAATTAATTCTCAGCTATTCAATAAAATATGCAGAAGACCTATAATAGAAAGAAAGGATAAGATATTATTAGTAATATTCAATGAATCATGATAACATAAGTAACGTGAAATAGCTGTTCTAAGGTAAATTTATCCAGGCCAATCAGTAATAATAGGAATGATATGTCCTTACTGAATATACTGTCGCATAGATAGGATATTCACAATGATATTAATAGTTTTGATGTATGCATCCAAAGAATGAAGGTCATTCTCCTGTAAATCTATAAGAATGACATCCTTTATCAAATGAGCATTTCGTTTCTTCTTCAATTTAACATCATAACAATGTACAGTTAACTCTTCCAGTCTTGTATCATCATCAACCATATGAAATCTCCAACATCGGTTATGCGAAAGGCCATAAAGCTTCATGAATCTATTTCTGATATTGATCTTAATCAATTTGGCATTAACCAGTACAGGATTATAGATATTCGTCTTCAGAATTGCAGGCTGCGTTATAATTGGATTCATTAAGATTGTCGCTAGATACACGGCAGTTGACGTAGTAGTTGTATTTAGCATTCGTTTTGTATGAATGCTGTGATAATCATCTATATTTAATACTATTGCATTCTCTACGCATTCAGCAAGTGTAGAATTGATCAATGTAGCATGTTCTTCAGATATAGTTGTCTTATACTGGGAGACTATACGTGATGATGTAATTACATCTAGATCAGCAAGGATATCTATGAAAGTGTTAGAAGTACCTGTAGAATCTAAATACATAGTTAAATTCCTTTTTGCATCATTGAAGAACTTATTTCAGATTCTACAAAGAAAATAGTATACAAATAATAATTGCTTTTTTACTTGAGCTTGTGAATCTTTATTTTTAGAAGATGGGTTAGATGAGAAATATAATTCATCAAAAAAATTTTTTAACCTTATATCCTTTGCTTTCATAGTTCTTTGAAATTCATCAAAAGAATACAAAGTTGGCTGTTTTTCTTTATTCTCTTGAGCATATAAAATAGTTCTATTGCTTTAAAAAAGGATAAGATAGCATTAATACTTTCAGTCTCATTAAATTCACAGTTTCTGGTTTGAGCGTGTTGAAATTTATTATTTTGAGTATATTGTTTAAATTCAAGTGAGCTTCTTGTTACAATTCCATTATAACAATCCAAGCAAATTACATCATTTTCTTGTACATAATTGGGCAAAGTATTGTTAGCTTGACCTTTAGCAAGAACATATTCAGTCACCCTTTTCCAGTTAGTTGAGTTTTGCCAGCATATAGTAATGTGAATTTTAGAGTTAATTCGGAGCTAGAAATAAAATTTTTTATTTTTTATCATGTAGATTATCGAAATCTTAAAAAGTACTTTAAACTGTATAAATTCAATTGAAATTGATCGGCCAATCACGTGAAAGTCCTCCTATGAGCTTGGTGTCGATCATTTTAAGTACTAATGATGTCATTTGATAGATTAATTTTAGCAGTTGTAAAATTTCTAACGTTTTGTAAAACTGGACAACATAAAGAAAAAAAGCCTTTCGCCTGCGACGACAAGTTCAGATAATCATTTTCGTGCAATTATAGTCTTCTTTTCTATTTCAGCTTTTATTATTGCATACTGGTTTGGAAATTACCCGTTTAACATGTCAGAACAGAGTGAAAGACAAGTGTTACCTACTAATGTTAGACCGACTCATTACACTTTAACCTTGACTCCAGACTTTGTCAATTTCACTTTTACCGGTTCCGAAGTTGTAAAGTGTGTTGAGTCAACCGTGTACTTTTATGAGTATTTGAAGCGGCGCGTAGTTTATTCATATTTGTTATTTTCTTTTAATTTTGTATTAGCATTAACGTCAATGAAAATACCAAAGTTATAACTCTTCACGCTAATGAAATTGAAATAAAATCTGCCAAACTTGTAAATTTGGATTTAAAAACCAATCAAGGGTATTTATTTTTTTATCAACTTTATAATTTATCAAACGATAGATTTATATATTAACAATTTTGGATTTTGCGGTTAGTTGTGAAGCGGAAAAGATTGATTATAATACTCAAAAAGAAACAGTTACTTTAACTTTTCCACAAGAGTTTTCTTCTAGAGCTACAGCTTCTCTTTACATCGAGTTCACTGGCATTTTGAATGATAAAATGGTCGGATTTTATAGAAGTTCTTATAAAGATAAAAGCGGAAATACTAAGTATGTTTGCTAATTATTTTCATTACGCACAAATTCGGCTATCCCTCAAAGCGTCATATATTTATTTATTGATTAACTTAAAGATATATGGCAACAACTCAATTTGAAGCAACTGACGCTCGTCGAGCGTTTCCTTCATGGGATGAACCCGCAATTAAAGCTACTTTTGATATCACTTTAAATGTGCCCTCTGATTTGACTGCTTTAAGTAATATGGATGTAGCAAGCGAGACTCAACTTGGTGATAATAAAAAAGAAGTCAAATTTAACAGAACGCCGATAATGAGTACCTACGTGCGTTATCTTTTTAATTTATATCTTCTATTATAATAAGGGTAGTTTGCTCTTAAAATCATGTTGCAGATCATATGATTTACTATTTCTCGTGATTTGTCAAACGATCCATATTCCGAAAAGTCAAACTTATACTTAATTGTTTTACTTAATAGTTGGTCGCTTTTATCATTGGTGACTTAGGTTATGTTGAAGCTCATACAACTGGGGATCACAATGATGGCAAGCCTGTATTGGTTAGAGTATATGCACCTAAAGGCGATGAACAGCATGGTGAATTTGCTTTGAATGTAGCAACAAAAGTTTTAGAATATTTTGCCGAAGGTACGAGAAGTTGTTATATTGCAATAATTTGATCGCTGAAATTATATACGGTATTTAAAAAAATTATATATATATATTTTTTTTTATAAATAAATTTTTAGTGTTTGGAATTCCATATCCTTTGCCCAAATGTGACATGGTTGCAATTCCAGACTTTGAAGCTGGTAGGATATAATAATCCTTGATATTTTTGAGGTTGATGATTTATTAATAATCTATTCAGGTGCTATGGAGAATTGGGGTTTGATTACGTATCGTATTTCCGAAATCCTTTTTGATCCCAAGGCATCTGATGCCAAATTTAAGCAACGTATTGCGTATACAGTGTCTCATGAATTGGCACATCAGGTATGTAAAATCATTTTCATTGTAAAGTTGTCTTGATTTCATATGATTTATATAATTATTGATATTATTAGTGGTTCGGTAATCTTGTAACTATGGAATGGTAACTTTTATAACCCTTTCTTTTTACATTTGTTACGATTTTTTATAATTTTTTAACTTCAATCATGAATTTGTAGGTGGGATCATCTTTGGCTTAACGAAGGTTTCGCCACATGGGTTGGATATTTAGCAGTTGATAAAATCTTTCCTGATTGGGATATTTGGACTCAGTATGTTTGTATAAGATCTTATGTTATAATTTTATACTATACATTATACTAAAATTTAACCATATGACATGTATAAATAGATTTGTCACTGAAGGATTCCAGTACGGTCTTCAACTTGATTCTTTAAGATCGTCTCATGCTATTGAAGTTCCTGTAAATGATCCCAGGTAATTTATAAAATTTTAGTGTTCTTGTTGATTTATATTGTTTATTATTTAACATTTTTTCTTACTTGTATTTAGTGAAATTTCTCAGATTTTCGATGCCATCAGTTATTACAAGGGTGCTTCTGTAATTCGCATGTTAAGTAATTTCATCGGGGAGGATGTGTTTTTATCCGGTATTAGAAGATATTTAAAGCGTCATGAATTCAGTAATGCTAGCACTGATGATTTATGGAAAGCGCTAACAGAAGAGAGTGGCAGCGATGTTGGTCAGTTTATGACAGGATGGACAAGAGTGGTAGGAGTAAGTATAAATGAAATAATTTGAATATATTTTCATATTGTCACTTTGAGGTAACACTTTTTCATAACTATTTTTTAATCATTTTAAAGTATCCGGTATTAACTGTTAAAGAACCGGCACCTGATACCTTGGAGATTCGACAATGTCGTTTCCTTTCAACTGGAGTAATTAGTCCTGAAGAGGACACTACCAATTGGTGGGTACCTCTTGGCATCGACCTTGGGCCTGAAACTCAAAATGATATGAAGTCTTTTGTTCTTGCCCAAAAAGAGACAACATTGAAATTGTCACTTAAAACATCCGATTTTTATCAGCTCAATGCACGCAAAACTGGCGTTTTTCGTGTCAATTACACTCCTGAACGACTATCTAAGTTAGGACAAGCAGTTAAGCTAGGATTACTTGAAGTTAGTGATCGTATTGGAGCAATTGCTGATGCTGGCGCTTTAGCAACAAGTGGTTATAGTAAAACTAGTGGCTTATTGAATTTCATTAAAGAATTTGAAGATGAGGATAAATATATGTGAGCTTGAAATCATTGTAATTTACTATCGATATTATTTTTTCAATTCACTAACTTTAAACCCATACTTTATTTAAAAAGTGTATGGTTAGAGATTAGTAGTCGTTTAGGAAATATACTTCACGTTTGGTTTGAGCAATCCACACCAATTTATCAAGGACTCTTAACTTTTAACCGTCAATTATTATCTAAATTAGTTCCTAAATTAGGCTGGGAATATTCTGAAAGTGATGATTATTTGACCACCATGTTAAGGACACTCATTATTAAGATGGCCGGTAGAGCTAATGATCCAGAGTATGATATTTATATACCAAACAATATTTACTTAAGTTTTTCTATATGATATTTATATGCCAAACAATATTTACTTAAGTTTTTCTACATGATATTTATACATATTTAATTTTTCTCTTAGAACTGTTAAAGAAGCTTTTCGTAGATTTAATATTTTCACCAAACAAAATGATGAGTCTGCTTTACATCCTAATATTCGTGGCGTTGTATTTGAAATCGTTTTATCTCATGGTGGTGGAGAAGAAGAATTTGAAGCTATATTGAAAGCTTATCGTGAAGCCAAGACAGCAGATCAAAGGACAGAAGCATTGACAAGTCTCGGTTTTGTTCAGAACGATGACTTGATTCAACGTGCATTAAAATTCGCAATTTGTGAAGAAGTTAAAAATCAAGATATTATTTTCGCATTAACTAGGTAAGTAAATTTCGTCCGATTTTATTCTTATAGTAATAAATTTAGTGTGATATTAGTTGTTAATATTTCTATTCATTGTATTTAATTATAGTTTGCAATTCAATCGCAAGTCACGAAGACCTCTTTGGAATTTTGTTAAAGACAATTGGGATGTGGTATGAATTTAATGTTTATTTTTTTGACGATTATATTTTGTCGCCATGGCGTCGTTCCATATATCAACAGGGCAGTGACATATTGCCAGACGTAGGGAGGGTTATGATTTATTTCCCTGCATCACACCCTCCTTGATTACGTTTATCTAAGCATACTGAGCCTATTTGTCGAGATGTTGATATTTATTTTTTATCCCGAATACAACTTCAGAAAACAAGTTGAAGCTGGATAATCCGCTCAAGACGAAATTGTTTTTAGTTGTGAAATCCTATTTTTCACCGTTATATGTCAGCGGATGCCATGGCAATACCTTATTTTTTATATTATTATGCTAAAAATCATTTCTTTTTGTTTAGCTTATTGAAAAATACGCCGCATCTCGTGCTCTTTTTGGACACATTATTAGGCTGAGTACTAAATTATTCTCATCTGAGGATGACATTGCGGATATCGAGAAATTCTTTTCTAACAAAGATTGTAAGGCATTTGAAAGACATTTACAACAGAGCATAGAAAGTATTCGCGTTAATGCAGCTTGGTTGAAGCGTGATTCAAAGGACGTTGAAGATTGGTTGAAAGCTAATGGGTTCTTATAATGATTTATCCTTCTAATTGTGTAATTTGGATTTGCTACTTACTGGCGATCATTTCTAATTTTATAAATCCGTATTATTTCCTCTTAAATGCTCAAAAATTGGGTATAAAAATGGGTTCAATGAAAATTAAAAAAAAAATTTTTTCACAAGATATAACGGCAATTGAAATATATATATATATATATATATATTTTTAATTGTTTACACTTACAATTTTCAGATATTAAAGTTCAAAATTTTAATAAATAGTTTTTTATTTTAATGATATTTTTGTTCCAAGAACAAGACAAAATTCCGAAAGTTGAATTATAATCGACAAAAAAAAAAGAGAAAGCAATCAACCAATTTAATTTCGTGAACTGTTATCAATATAATTTTTTTTAATTAATTACCATGTAGCACTGGGGTATTCCATAACTTTCGTTTGAATAAATATTTAGACGAAATACAAATATTAACCCTAGCATGAACGATCTTTTTTTTTTGAAAAAGGAAAGGTGTATCTGAAAAGGACAGTTATTTTGAATATTTTTGCGAAATTAGAAACGAAGATAATAAAAGAATCCAGAGTTATGGGAGCACGAAAATATGCTACAGTGTGCGGAAAAAGTTTTCGGAATCACATTTTAATTTATTATACTCTGAAAATAAATAGAAATTGCATAAAAATTAAAATATATATTCTTTATTATTATCGTTATAGAAAAAATTGTTTAAGCTTAATTAATAGCTTATCTTATTACCATTATCTCAATTACTTGTTCTGACATATTACTAATTAAATTAATAAATATTTCGGGTTCAATTCCCTCCTACTCTTTTTGAATTATATCAAGAAAAACATCAATATTGATTGATTTTTTTTACCTACAATATATTAACCTGTTTCTCTACACGCCTCTTCAAAATTGCCTATAAATTTTCAATTGGATTGAGGTCCGGACTTTGTTTGATGGTATTAGATTTACATAAACAGTATATAAGTTTAAGTAACGGCGTGATTCAGAATGAATACAACTCATTAATATCGTATATTAATTATAGCCAAAAGACACGCGATTCAATTGTGTGTCATTTGGACATTAATGTCTATATGGACATATTTTAAATTATATTCCAATTAGATAAATGTCCAACAGTACACACATTCTCGCGTTCATTTGTTGTTTTATTTGATAAAATTTGATGTAGACGCTTTTGTATTTTCTGTATTCTAAATAAGCCAATAATAATAAAAAAAAAGAACTCTGTAGAAACACAAGCTTCATACTGTAAATCAGATTTAAATTACTTTCGTTTTAAAACATTTCATTCGAGGTAATTTTTTTTGCAAAAATTTTATTTTGAAGTTTCTTATTTCATCTTCAGATTTTCTATATGTATGTGACATTCCCATATATAATCTGTGGATGTTAGAAATAAACTCTGTCTATTTGAATTTCGATGTGATCAACGAATCTATCACTATTTTGATCACAATTAATCAAGATCGGATCGAAGTGACAGATCGGGATCGAAGGTAACACAATATTGATTGCTTTCGACCAACCATATCTCGCGTAATCGCTACTTAATATATGGGCCGATCTGTCTCACTTCAATTATATCACCTGTGGGCTGTCGATCATTGTCACATTTATCACCATAGCTAAAAAATTTCGTTAAAAGAATTCAAAAAGAAAAATTTTCCACACAAATTTCATAATAAATAAATTATTTTATAAACCACTTGAAAAGAACCATTATATCTGTTTTTATAAAGTAAATTTGTTCAAAATGAATTACAGAAGAATGAGAAATCACGAAAACTATAAATAAATGTTATAATATGCTCAAAAATTATTATCCAAGCTTCCTATGATCCAATTTAAATAATTTTAATGCTCTGAGGACAAACAAGACTCTTTCTAATAATACTAAAATTATCTAAACTCTGCATGTTTATCTATAGCTATATCCCTTTAAAGATACAGTACATAATCTCATCATGGTAGTAAATAAAATAACACAAAAACGTCCTATAAAACCTGTAATAAAAAATCAAAATATACGTCATCATGCATTATTTGATATCATCACTATTTCACTATTTTCGTATATTGACATGTCGATCAAATTTCACATTTATCACTTTTATTAATTAGTGATGTGAGACATATGAATCGAATTCTAATTGGTAGATCAAACATATAAATTGATTGAAATTTTTTTTTTTTTTTTGCAGCCTCTGATATCAAATTTGCTTGAATTATGACTTTTCAGAAAGAAATTTTATCAAATAATAATATGGAGGTGGATATTGAAGAGGAAAAGTGTATATTAAATGAATTTAATTTATATGACCCTTTAAGTATCGACATGAAAACCGCTTGTCAAACTTTGTTATCAAAAATTGAACAAATTAATCTACAAAATCACTGTTTGGTGGTTAATTTGAGGCAATGTGAAATTTTGAACTCATACATAATAAATAATATTAATTATGAATCAAAGGATACTAATAAAGTATTAGATTGTATATCAGATTTGATTTTGAATCCATCATTAACTCTTATTATAGCTAATTTATTTCGACCAATTTTAATTGATCTGGTTTCGCGTTGGTTATTATCAAACGATAATAATGACATTATGAAAGTTGATTACGATGCCGTGTCAAAGGTTGAAAGTGTTGCTAATGCATTTAGTTTATTACTTCCTACAACGCCTCAACTTTTAAGGTAATGAGTTTAATTTTTTTTTTTTTTTTTATAGTTATTTTTCTTCTAATTATTATTATGGTTCTTTGGTATCATTACATTAGTTTTGCGGTTACATTCTTTTCACAAACACCCTCATTACTAGAGAGACTCAACTTCTTAAATCAAGAAGATATCTTAATAAACGATGAAGTATGATATCATAATTTCAGATTATAATCACTAGCTTCTGCATCATTCTTAATTATCTATGTTATTTCAGAATTCCAGGGAAATTAAAGATTTACAACAACTTTTATTAACAGCTTATCGACTTTTGAGGTTTTCTGGAAGCACATTTATAAAATTGTGGAATTGGTCACCTCTTTTTCAATTGTTGGTTCATGCTAATAAGACAATACGATATTTATCAATTTGGTGTTTAAGTATCGTATTCAATATGAGTGATGAACAAAGGGAAAAGGCACTTCAATTTTGGGTTGGCGCAAATAATGAGAAAATCTCAATTGAATGGAATCATGGAGGTACACAGGATATTAGAATGTTAACGTAAGTTACGATTTCCATTCTCTGTAATTATCTTGATCACATCTTTACGTAACAATTATTTATTTAAGGCTTTTGGAGCAAGTATCACTTGCAAAGCAACAATCACATCTCCTATTAAATGATTTTACGAGTCAAGAATTTTCAGAATATTGGCGATTTAATGAATCAGATTTGTCTTCATTGACTGTGAATATTTCTGGAGTGTTATTGCCAAAGTCATTTATTTGTTCGGAGAGATCTGTATCGAATAAGCAGCGCCTTGTTTTAACAGATACGACTCGATGTAATTTGCACTCCATTTGTTTGGCGATTTCAATTGGATCCCCGGTTTTGCTTGAAGGCGTCACTGGAGCGGGTAAATCCGCTTTGGTCGAGGAAATTGCAAGAATATCCGGACGTGAACATGATCTTGTAAAAATTCATTTAGGGGATCAAACAGACTCAAAAATTCTTTTAGGAACTTATGTTTCTACATCTACTCCTGCTTCTTTTCGTTGGCAACCTGGTATCCTTACGACTGCAGTTCGTGATGGACGGTGGGTTTTAATTGAAGATATAGATCTTGCTCCTATGGAAGTTTTATCAGTTCTTCTCCCTTTGCTTGAAACGCGTCAACTTTTTATACCTAGTAGAGGTGAAAAGATTAATGCGAAGCAAGGATTTCAATTATTCGCAACAAAAAGCTTGTTGCCGGTTGACGGTGGAAAAAGATTAATACATCAACGTGTAAATGATTCAAGTTTTGGCAATACTTTTTGGACTCAAATCAAAGTCGATCCACTGAGCAACGATGAGTTAACTTACGTTGTTAGAAATCGTTTTACCATTTTACAAGAACTGGTAACAGATATTATGAATGTGTTTAATACTGTAATATCTGTTTATCATGATTCATCATCGTTTTCGTCGAATTTAGTACGATATATTTCAACACGTGATTTGATGAAGTGGTGTGAGAGAATAGAGGTTCTTTTGGTTTCAAGGAATAATGTAATTACATCTCGGGGAATAGAGCAGAATATAAGAGAAGATTTGTTTAAAGAAGCGGCTGATTGTTTTTGTTCGATGATTTCTAACTATGAGAGTTGGATTGCGATTTTGGAAAGGCTTGGCGACGCACTTCAAATATCAAAGGAATGGGTTTATTTATACGTAAATTCATACTTACCCGATATGAAAATTGATGATAAGATAATATCGATTGGAAGGGTTAATTTAGTTCCTAAAGGTCGAAAAAAAGATATAATTAAACGAGAATTGCAAAAAAGACCTTTTGCTTGTACTGGCCATGCTTTAAAATTGATGGAACAAATTGCTGTGTGTGTTCATTTATGTGAACCTGTGTTGTTGGTTGGAGAAACTGGTACAGGTAAAACAACGGTGGTTCAATATCTTGCAGAAATTATGTATCAAAAACTTGTGGTTGTGAATTTATCTCAACAAAGTGACAGTAGTGATCTTCTTGGAGGTTTCAAACCCGTTGATGCTAGAGTCCTTGCATGTCCCATTAAAGAGGAATTTGACAAACTTTTTGAAAAGACATTTTCTATTCGACGAAATCCACGTTTCTTGGAAGCTGTCCGAAAAGTATATGTTATTAAGAAATACGATAAATTTGTATCTCTATTGAAGCAAGCTATTAAAATGGCGGAACAAAAATTCAATGGAGATCAAAATCAGGATACAAACATGGATGATCAAAGCATTAATTCTTTGCAAAATCATCCTTCTCGAAAGTCTTCAAATCCTGAATTACGGAATCGTTGGAAATTATTTGAAAATTCGGTTAACGAGTTTGTAAGTCGACAGGATCAAATACGTAATAAATTCGTTTTTAGTTTTGTAGAAGGTTCATTAGCAAAAGCGGTAACAAAAGGTGATTGGATACTTTTGGATGAAATTAATTTGGCAACTACAGAAACATTGGAATGCTTGAGTGGTATACTTCAAGATTCCCAAGGTTCACTTTTATTGACCGAAAAAGGTGATATCGAACCGGTTAAAAGGCATCCAAACTTTCGTATTTTTGCTTGTATGAATCCTGCTACTGATGTGGGTAAGCGAGATTTACCCCCAGGGTTGAGAAATCGATTTACTGAGCTGTTTGTTCATCCTCCTGATAAAAGACGTGATGATTTGTTGGCTATAGTCAAACAATATATAGTTGGTTGCGTTCATGGTGATGAGCGTGCGTGTGAAGATATTGTAGATTTTTATGTCGCTGTCAAAGAATTACAAAAGCAACATTTAATTGCTGATGGTGCAAATCAAATGCCTCATTTCAGTATTAGAACATTAACTCGTGCGTTAAGTTACGTAGCACAAATAGCATCATCTTATGGCTTGAGACGATCAATGTATGAGGGATTTTGTATGACATTTTTAACACAATTAAATAAAGAAAGTGAGACTTTGTTAAAGGGTTTGGTAGAAAAATTTTTATTAAATGGTGTTAAAAATCAAAGGAATTTGATTACCCAAATTCCTAAACTTCCTTCGAATGGTAATTACGTTCAATTTGGATATTTTTGGCTCGAATTAGGAGATTTTCCTGTCGAAGATATGCCTCACTATATTTTGACACCATCTGTTAAAAATAATTTGGACAATCTTTCAAGAGTTGTCATGAGTAGGAAATTTCCAGTTCTAATTCAAGGTCCTACTTCAACTGGTAAAACAAGTATGATTCAATATCTAGCTAAGCGTACTGGACATCGTTTTGTGAGGATTAATAATCATGAACATACAGACATTCAAGAATATCTAGGAACTTATGTTTCTAATTCTGAAGGTAAACTCGAATTTCAAGAAGGCGTGCTAATTGAAGCTTTAAAGAAAGGGTATTGGATTGTGCTGGATGAATTAAATTTGGCACCAACAGATGTATTGGAAGCTTTAAATAGATTGTTGGATGATAACAGAGAATTGTTAGTTCCAGAAACTCAAGAAATTGTTAAACCACATAAAGATTTTATGTTATTTGCAACTCAGAACCCTCCTGGATTATATGGAGGCCGTAAAGTTCTCTCACGTGCTTTTCGCAATAGATTTTTGGAATTGCATTTTGATGACATTCCGGAGGATGAATTAGAAACCATTCTTTCAGAAAGGTGTAAAATTGCTCCATCTTATTGTAAACGACTTGTACAAGTATATAAACATTTGATGGCAAAAAGGCAAGGAACAAGGATCTTTGAACAAAAACATGGATACATTACTTTGAGAGATTTGTTCCGTTGGTCTGAGAGAGGTGCTGTGGGGTATCAGGAATTAGCAGAGCAAGGATATATGCTCTTGGCTGAGAGAGTAAGGAAACCCGATGAGAAGTTGATTGTAAAACAAGTTTTAGAATCAGTCATGAAAGTAATAATTGACGAGCAAAAAATATATGATTGTTCAAATTTGGAAGAGTTTAAAAAATATATTTCTTTGAGACATGACAAAACTGATATCGTGTGGACTAAGTCTATGAAACGTTTATTTACTTTAGTTGCTCAATGTTTGAAATTCAATGAACCTGTTTTATTAGTTGGTGAAACTGGTTGTGGAAAAACAACAGTGTGTCAAATGTTAGCAGAAGTAAATGATAAAGTGTTACATATCGTTAATTGTCATCATAGTACCGAGACGGCTGATTTACTTGGTAGTCAAAGGCCATTAAGGAATAGAGGGAATGTAAATAATGATCTCAAGCGCGATTTGATTGAATTTTTAAGAAAATACGTGTCTCAAGACAATACATGTTTAGAGGATATGGATCTGAATCAACTGACTACTTTATTTCAGGATTTTTATAAAGACGAGAAATGGACAGAAGAGTTCGGTGAAGATATAGGAGAGATTGCTAATTCCATGGCTTCTTTACATATGAGGTGTAAACAGACTCGCACAATGTTTGAATGGCATGATGGTCCATTAGTTCAAGCCATGAAAAATGGCAATAACTTCTTACTAGATGAGATTTCCTTGGCAGATGATTCTGTTATCGAACGTCTCAACAGTGTCCTTGAACGAAATAGAATCTTAGTGCTAGCAGAAAAAGGTGGTAAACATGTCGAAGAATTAGTTGCAAGAGACGGTTTTCAATTTTTGGCAACTATGAATCCTGGTGGTGACTATGGTAAGAAAGAATTGTCACCAGCATTAAGGAATCGATTCACGGAAATTTGGGTGCCTTCTGTTGCAGATCGTGAAGATTTATTGCAAATAATTGAGTCACGCTTCGTACATGAAAGTTTGGTAGGATATGGCCAAAAGATCCTTGACTTTATAGAGTGGTTTTCTCATGCATTGGGCAATAAACTTATCACCATTAGCTTGCGAGATATTTTATCATGGGTTTTATTCATGAACTCTACAATAGAACAATTGGGTTCACACGAGTCTTTTATTCATGGTGGATATCTTGTTTTTTTTGATGGTCTTGGTTCCAATGCAACAACAGGGTCATTATTATCTGGACAAGTTTTGAAGGAATTTCGAATGAAATGTCTTGCAAAATTAATAGATTTGAATTGTGATCTTAAACAAGATAATGTCGTTAATCGAAGTTTTGCAAGTGAAAACAATGTAGGCAAAATTCTTTCTACCGAGTCATTTTTCGGAATCCACCCATTTTATATACCAAAAGGAACGCTTGGTAGTCATCAAATTACTTTTACCTTGCAAGCGCCAACAACATTGGATAATGCAATGCGTGTGCTTCGTGCTATGCAATTAAAGAAACCAATATTATTGGAAGGAAGTCCGGGAGTAGGAAAAACTAGTTTAATCACGGCATTAGCAGCAGCATCTGGACATAAACTCGTTCGAATTAATTTATCCGAGCAAACAGATTTGATGGATTTGTTCGGTTCTGATCTTCCCGTAGAAGGAGGTGGTAATTGTGAATTTGCATGGAGGGATGCACCATTTCTTCAAGCAATGAAATCTGGGGATTGGGTTCTTTTAGATGAATTAAATCTTGCTTCTCAATCAGTTTTAGAAGGTCTCAATTCATGTTTAGATCATCGTGGTTCTGCTTATATACCTGAACTAGACAAAGAATTCATATGTTCTAAAGAATTCCGTGTTTTTGGCGCTCAGAATCCTTTACATCAAGGTGGAGGAAGAAAAGGGCTTCCGAAGTCCTTTATCAATCGATTTACTCAAGTCTACATAGAGCATCTTACTAAGACTGATATGCTTTTTATTGCTAAATCTCTATTTCCTCAATTTGATGAATCATTATTAGGGAAAATATTGGACTTTAACAATCGAATGTATGAAGACACTATGATTAAGGGTTTATTTGGTAGAAATGGATCTCCTTGGGAATTTAACTTACGTGATGTTTTTCGCTGGTTGGAGCTTTTAAATGATGATAAGGGTCTCGGGTTTAATTCCACTCCTGATCAATATCTGGACCTAATTTATTTGCAGAGAATGAGAACTGTTGAAGATAGAAATCGTGTTATTGATTTATTTAATGAAATTTTTGAAACAAGCTATAAACAGCCAAAGAATCCTTATTTTAATATTAATTCACGCTATATCCAGATTGGTCATTCCCTTCTTCATCGTCGACCTGCTTATGGATATAAATCTATGGGGAATTCACTTCATATATTGCATTCTCACTTAAAACCTTTAGAGTCCTTAATGAAATGTGTAGAATTTAATTGGATGGTAATTCTTACTGGGCATGAAGCAATTGGGAAAACAAGTCTTGTTAGATTGTTAGCTAATTTAACTGGAAATTATCTTGAGGAGTTTGCGATGAATAGTTCGGTTGATACAATTGAATTACTTGGTGGATTTGAACAAGTGGATTTGGCTAGACATCGACAAGTAGTTGTCGATGAATTAAGAAGATTAACCACTGAGGTGACAAAGGACTTTCTTCTTATTTCGCATTCAGGCAATACGTTACAAGTCGTGCGAGAGCTTAACGATATAATATTTACCTTAGAAAATCATCTTAAATTTAGTACAAGTAGTGCTCAAAGTACAATAACTAGTCAGAATTATTCGTCTCAGTTAGATTATGCAATAATCGATCAATTGTTAGGTACTTTACAACAAATAATAATCGGGTACGATTTGCATTCAATATTTGATAATGAACATCAAAGTTCTCTACGCTCTATAATGGATAAAATTCTAACACTTAAATCGCTTGAAAATGGTCCGGTAACTGGTCGTTTTGAATGGATCGATGGAGTTCTTATCAACGCGCTTAATAATGGTCATTGGTTGTTGATTGATAACGCCAACCTTTGTAATCCATCTGTTTTGGACAGGCTTAATCCATTGATGGAACCAAACGGAGCTTTGATGGTGAATGAGAGGGGACTTATAGATGGTGATGTGAAAATTATTCGACCACATAAAAACTTTAGGTTATTTATGACTACTAATCCAAGAAATGGTGAATTATCAAGAGCAATGAGAAATCGTGGCGTGGAAATTTTTTTATTGAAGACAGAAATTTTCGAAAATCAGCGAGATATGGTTAAAATTGGAAATGGTCTTGGTCTTCGTATTTCAGAACTTCCTAATTTTATTAATAATTTTCGATTTAATGTGGATGAAAGTTTTAATATGCTAAGTAGCATGAAACCAAGTATAAGAGAATATATTTTATTTTCTCAATTTATTATTGAGATGCTTCAGCGAGGAGAAGGTTTATCACATTCCTTACATAAGGCCCTTCGACAGGTTTATTTTTTTAACCACTTCCCAAATGGACTAATGATGTATCTTCAAGATTTTACAAAGAAATTCAAAGAAAATGCCTTGATACACACTTTATCCCCTACGAATTACCCAATATTTAATGGGGGTTCTTTTATTAAGGAAGAAGCAAAATTGTCTATGATCAATTCCCAAGGGTCTTATTTGATACACCTTATGTTCAAGTATGGTTTAGACAAGTTGGGCCTAAATGACTTGCCTTTAAAAGAATTACTGGTAGCTTGTGACTATTTTGTTGAAAATACTTCCTTAGAAGATATATCTATGAGGAATCGTTGGCTTGACTTTGTCTCTTATCTAATTCGTTCATTTGATTTGGTGGTAAATCAAGATGTAAATGTCTTAGAATATATTAAATTCATGAATGATACCTTGATCGAGCATCCACTCGTTTCGTATTTAAACGAAATTAAAAATCGGTTAGCAAAGTCCATTGATTTGGATACATCTCACATGTCATGTCAGGTGAATATACATTTATGTCATATTGCTTTAAATTCATTTAATTAATGTTATTATATATATTTTTTAGCCACTTGATATAATTAGCAATGATCCTTTAGTTAAATCGATCAGTTTCTTAGAACATAACAAGCACAATAGTGATAAGAGTGAGACAATATATAATTTGTGGAATGAATATTCTATTAAGATTAAAGTTTTTAACCTTATGAAAAGGTTGCAAAGACAAGATTACGTCGAAAGATTCTCTTATGAAAAGGCATCACGAGAAAAGGTGTCCAAGTTGACTTTATCCCAACAATCATATCGTTATAATCACGGGAATTTATCGGAGGAACAACTAAGTAATAGAGTTGTTGCTAATCTTTTTCCATTCTTACAAGAACTTAAAAGTTTTGTAAGATTATGGATAAATCGAGGGAATTACGAGGAAATTGACGTAAGATTATTTAATAATCATGAAGTTGTACCCTAGAAAATATTTCTTTAAAAAGCTAACATTTCATTTATTATAGATTGAATTATTCAATAGTTTGTTTGATTATCACGAATTTTTATGGGAATGTTTGCAACAAAATTCTCTTGATCTTGGTGAATTATATGTGAACACCAAAATTTTTAAAGAAATTTTAAAGCGTTTGGTTGATAAATTTGATGAGCACGCCAAACTTTTGCTTAGTGTATTTGATAGCATAACTGAGAGCACTGTATTAACGACAGGAAAATATATGAATATTCTATGGAAACGTTTGCATCATATAACGCTTTCAAGAATTGATTTGTTTAAATTAAAACAAGAATTCTTTGAAGTTGGGATCAATTCTGACACAAACTTGGAATTTAAGGGTAAGAAGAATTTATTTAATCTTTTAGTCGATTTATCCATTTACTTATATCTAACCAACCTTATCAATAGATGATGAAAGAGATGTAGAGTTAAAAGTGATGTTGATAGATGCAGTTGCAACGTTATATTTCATTAATGAAAATCAAACTCCTGAATCGACCGAATTGTTAACTTCTTTACAAAAGATTCCCGAGGCAAGTATTGATTGTGTAATAAACTATCCATTATAACTATATAAATTGATTACATTATTTTATTTATTTATTAAATAGCATATTCAAAAACATTTACAAATTTCGCGTGGAAAATCACATTCCGTAGAACAAATCAACCCATTACCTTGCTTAATGGATTATTTTAATTTAATTCGGGAGATGCAAATTATATTACGATTACAGCTGGTAGCTTCACAGGAAACCGATTTGAACAATGTAAGATTCACCGAAAAAGTAAAATATACATGTTATTGCTTAAATTATTCTAATGTTTAATGTTTTTATTTATTTTATCAAGGAAAGTTATAGCGAGATTATTACTCAAATCTCGGAATTTCGCGATTTTTCTTTAAAAAATTGCTCCCGATTTCCTTTAGATTTTGTCCCTCACCAACGACTTTTATGGATATACGGACCTGGTTCTAAAGGTGATTATATGTTGAAAACATTAATATTTACACGATAATTCGGAAATTCAACAATGACACATTCTTAATTATTAGTAGATAATAAATCGGAAATGATATTCAATAATATCATACAAGATATTATATATGGATGGCACAATCGAGTATGGAATAATTCGTTCAACAATTTAGACATTAATGAAGAGAATTTAGTTACAAATCTATTAGTAAAGGTATGTTATTTTTTTTTTATTTAAATTGCAATCAAGTTATTGATTATCCATTTCCAACTTTAGAATACTGGAGGGCCTGGAAGATTATTTCAAAGCGTTTTAGGATTTTATTATTTTAATTACACGCAAGTAGAATTCATTCCACCTGAGTTGATATCAAGAATAATGCTCTAATCTAGTTTTTATTTTATAGCCATCGAATACAGTTCATGTCAATCGGATCTTTCAATACCATACAAACCCAACTTGTGGAATATTGTAAACACACCGGAGATGAATTTCTGTCTAGGGTCAATAGAAGATGTATGGATTTGGCATGTCTTATTCAACAACTTAAACAAGTAAGTAAATAGCCGTTCATTTCGTAACATTATCTTTATTTTTTTTTAATAATAATAATAACAATCATTTTTCTTCCTAGATTCTTATCTCATTAAAGGAGAGTTTTCCACAAGAGATTTTCCGTGAAATTAATGGAAGACTTGATATTGTTACTGATTTTGTTAATTCCTCGTTAAATCACAATATCATCGATAATGAATCATTAACGGTTTCAATGGCACTAGAGTCTCTTCATGTTGTGTCTAGTAGCTTTAAAGAAATAGTTGACCCTATTTTGCGGAGTGTTTTAGATCAATGGGTGATACCCTCGATTCTTTTGATGATTCAAATATTAAAAGAGTATAATCCGTTACAACTCAATGAAAATACTTATCAAAAAATAGGCAAAGTTTGGATCTTTCTTTCTTTAGGATTTATTTCTTTATACATACCAAATTTCCCACTTGATCCGACAGCTGAAGCACGTTTGAGGTGTCAATTTCTTTTGTTCAAAAAATCTAACTTGGAGCGTGAAATTGATATTCGAACAAAGATCGAACAAAGTTTCACTGGAGAATGTGAAAATCGCAAAATAAAAGACTGCAGAGAAAATTTGGAGAAAATTGAATTACTTTTCGGACATGCGTCGGTTAACTTATCCTTAAGACCTGAACAGTCGCAACTTAATGAACTTTTCAGACATGTTCATTACATTTGTAGTAATGTCATTGATGAACGACATATATTGGAACTTTTGAGTGATTTTGAGAATGGAAATGATTCGGCTGTTCTTCAACGGGAAAGTTTGCTTCAGGAAAAATTAATGCAATTCATCCAACGAATGTCAACAAACTATCCCCTTTATCAAGATTTATTACAACCATTATATGTTGCTCTTCATCAAATTAAATACGGGGTTCGAATTATAACTACTACCTGCAAACATTTAGTTGTTACACGTGACAAATTAATATATAAAGTTGTGAAATCTTTGATAGATATAACTAAGTTAGGATGTCCTAAAGAATGCATTGACATTATTACAGCTCAAGAATCATTTGTGATGATCAAAGATCTCATCTTTTCTCAACATTCTAAGCCAGACAAATGGGATCAATATCTCAAATATCTCATCGTCGTTTTGTATTGTATGTATTATAATATATCAAAACGTGGAAATATTATCCTTGAAGATTTTGATACCATCCAACGTATTTTTGGAGAAATTTCTGATATTTATGCTGCTGCTGAAGAGCAAAAAAATAAAATTGCTCAAGAGAATGAAAGTTTATATAGGAACAAAACAAAAACACACAATAACATCACCGAAGAACAGTATTCCGAATATGAATTCAAGCAAATGTTTCCAGATTTTAGTCATGATTTCGCGGATATAAATGATGATACAATGATTGATTCCGATAATAAAGGAAATGCAGATTTCACTCAATTTGAGGAAAATGTCTCAATTGTGAATGAGGAAATTCTCTTTGAGATAGGAAAATTATATTCAAAGCTTATGACTGATTTCGACTTGAAATCGCGGAAGACTTTGGATCATGACTTGTCAACTCAACAAGTATTCTGGAAATCATTTGTTATGGCGCGAGATTTATCGTTGATCGCTGGTAATGTTTATCCAGAAGAATTTGACGAAGCAATCGCAACTTCTCAGATTCTAGGAACGTTTCTCTTGAAAAAATGGTTAATTGACGGTATCGAGCCTGGGGACGATACCAGCAACAATGTCAAAAATGTTGTGAGAATGTATGATTTCTATAAAGATCAAAATATCATCGAATCCAAGAAGTTGGTACCAATAATATCTGAGCTTCAACAACGCGTCAAAGAATTACTTGAAATGTGGCCTGAGCACGCTGTTCTTCAACATCTTTTTACAATATGTGAAAGAATTCAGGGGTTCGCATTAAGTTCGCCTCTTGCAAAATTTCTCACTGGATTAGAAATCTTATTACAAAAGACAGAAGATTGGGAAGCTTATGCTAATCGTGATGTATCATTAAAGCTCCATAGAGAAAAGATTACATTTCTTATCGTACAATGGCGTCAATTAGAGTTGACTTGTTGGCCAAACTTACTTACTGCGCAAAATGAGTATTATGAGAGGTCTGCATCCAAGTGGTGGTTTCACCTTTATAGTTGTATCATTCGTCCTATAAATTCCTTTAGTATCAATGTTGAAATATCCGAAAGAACTGATCAAATTTTCAAGGATCATATCTCTGAAATACTACGAACACTTGATCAATTTTTACAATCCTCGAGAATGGGTGATTTCAAAGGTCGATTGGAATTGATCCATGCTTTTTATTTGCAACTTTGTATTAAAGATTGTTTTCACACGAGGAGTAATACTAAAGTACTTATTGATTCTACGCATGTCTCACTGTACTCCAAGGCTGCTGATGCATTGTTAAATATTTATAAATATTATGGGCAATTTTTAACTCACAATGCCAATACCTTGAACGAATTTCGTAAGTCTATTGAAAAAGAGTTGAAGCAATTTGTGAAGATTGCTAGTTGGAAAGATGTTAATATTCATTCATTAAAACAAAGTGCCCAGAGAACCCATAGGCAGTTAAATAAATGTATTCGAAAATACAAAGATATTCTTAACAAACCAATCATGGATGTTATAACAGATTATCAGACGAATGTGAATGCGATTTATCCTAAAGAAAAGATTATTAACGAGCAAGTTATGACTCCTTTGGATTATTCCCTCGAGAAATGGATTTCTGATTGTGAACCGATTGAGCTAGCCGAAAGAACTTTAGAATTGCAAAGTTCGATTAGCAAACAAGCTTTGCCTATTCCTGAACGTTTTATAAATATCAAGTATACTTTAGAGAAGCTTCGTTCATATTGTCGTGAAGACATTTTTATCAAAAGACAACCCGTTTATAACCAAGCTCTTGATGATTTTGCCACCGAAATAATTTTACGTATCAAAAAGCTTCAAGAAGATACGCCAACTTTAATGAACGATGACAATAAAAGTTCCGTAAAGAATCAAAAGTTAATTAAAAAGAAATCCATGGTTGATCTTTTGAGGGAGCTGAAACGTCTTGGATTGAACTACTTTCCTAATAAGAATACAATTGAACAGCAGCAAAATATTGTTGGATATATGCTACAGCTTCCTAGATTAGAATTGGAAAATTCTTTACCTATGATAAGTAACTTCAAGAATCCATCATCTATTGAAGAAAGGAAGGATATCATTTCTACCTGGACAAAAGCTGATGAATATTACTATAAGATTATTGCGAGGATGATTCATCTTCGAAATGTGGCAGTCAGTCATTCAAAGGATATAACCTCTCGGGAAGTTCAAAAAGGACTTGGTTTTTCCGAATATTTGTTGTATCTTATAATTCTAGAACGTAAACATCTGCAAGTTCTTGATCAACAATTCGTTGGATTTTCAGGAGTCCTGACACAATTTTCGAGGATTTATTCATCATATAATGCAGAATATTCCTACACAAAAGTGCAAGAATTTTTGTCATTTCACTCACTTGACGTGCGCTCGTCGTGGAATTTCAAGGAAATTTTGGATGACCTGGTCTCGTTATTGTCTCACTCGTGTATAATTTTTGATGTACAAAAGCAGTATGAACATTCAAATAATTTTGAAGAGCTCGGAACAGAATTACATTGTTGGTTTGATAAAATTTCTTTAATTCGTAAAGACTTTGCTCGTGTGTTTGATCGAGACGTTTTGTTTCCAGAATACTCTACAGGAAAAAAGGCGGTGATCACAAAAGATATAATAAAACTAATCAAAGATAATGTAGCGTTAATAAATAATCTTTATCAATTTGCCAAATCTTCTCGAGATAAGCATTCTTATCATATTTTGACGCCAATTTGTGATTATATTAAAAATACTATTGGAAATCTTCATTTTACTGAAACAGTACATAATGAAATGAATCCGGAAAACCAGACAATGATGATACTTAGTAATGTTATCAAAAAAGTCAATGATTTAATGGATGTAATCCTCGTAGCTATTCAGGATCTAAGAAAGTTCTCCGCTGAATCAACCAAAGATGTTTCGAGTATTTCTTCAGTTAATGAAGAAGAAAATGAGGATAATAAGGAAATCCCTGATGGGTTTATACTTCAAGAACACAAACGCGTTTCGAACTTTGGCAAGCATTTACGTATATCTTTGATCCTTGAAAGGTTCAGCTTTCTACATGATCTACTTGTTAATTTGATGGATGACGAAAGGTTTAACAACTTGGATTGTCAAGATTTAATTTCAAATTTGTTTCAAAGAACCTTTCCGTTTATTCAACAATACTCTTTAGTCATTCAATATTATCTGAATGATTTTATCTATCATCATAAGTCATTATGCAAATTAACCTACGTACTTTGTAATTCATTTGCTACAGTTTTCATGAAAGGATATTGTATGCCACAAACGGAGTCGAATGATGGTGAAGGTGATGTCGATGAGAATGTTCAAGGTACCGGTATTGGAGAAGGTGAAGGTACTAAGGATGTAAGCGAAGAGATTGAGGATGAGGAACAAGTGTTAGGAAATCAAAATGAAAAAAGCCAAGATTCAACTGACGATCAACTGAAATCAAAAGAAGATAAAGGAATTGAAATGGAAAATGATTTTGAAGGAACAATGGAAGACATATATGATGATGGAAATCAAGATGATAATGAATCAGATGAAAAAAATTCTGAAGATATAGAAGAACAAGTCGGTGAATTTGATGATAACGATCCCGATGCTGTAGATGAAAAAATGTGGGGAGATGATTCTGCAAATGATGCAGAGGATAGTGGGAAAAAAGCTGATACTAAACAAGATTCCGAATGTCCGAATGAAACGGACGTTGTTGCTAAGGAAGATCAAGGAGATACCACACAAAATTCCCAAATAAATGAAGAAATGGGCGTAGATGAAAATCAACAAGACCTGATTGAATCAGAAGGCCAAGGCGATAATACTGACGAAGAATATAATGATAAACATGACTACTTTGATGTTGATATACCTCAAGCTGAAACTTTAGAACTTCCCGAGGATATGATGATTGATGATATAGGAGACGTGAGTGATCATGAAAACATGGATGATGGAGATGATCTACCCTCGAATATGGATATTGATGAATCAGTAGTTGAAAATGCACAACAAACAAAAGATGACATTGAAAATAATAAAAATGAATCCAATGAAGAGGCTTTTGATGAAATGGAAACCGATGATATTGAGCCAATTGATGATTCAGTTTCTAATGAGGCAAGGACAGGTGTCGAAGAAAGTAATGAGATTGTTGAAGATCAACAAGAAAGTTTTGAAGGTGATGAAATGTCAAAAGAAACACCTGATCGTAACATTCGACCTTTGCCTGATAATCAATTTGAGGATAAGGATATTGAAAAAGAAGATCAGAATACTTCATCTAACCAAGAACAACCAAATTCTGATACACCAGCAGAAAATGCATTTGGTGTTGACGGAGAATCTGGTAAAGCAGATAATTCATCCTCTAGAAATGAAGTCGAACAATCTTTGAAAGAAATTGAAAATAAAGGCTCTGATAACAATAATGATAATTCACGACGGTTCAAGCATAGAGGTGAGTCAACCTCGAATAATAACAATGAATCAGATAAAAGTGAACAAGTCATTGAGAACCAGAATAAAGAAAGTGATCAAGGTCCAAAAGATGCCAATCCACATCGAAGTCTTGGAGATGCATTGGAACAATGGAAACGTCGTCTTGACGATATAATTAAAGGAGATGAACGCACATCCTCACAAGAACAGAGCCCTGCACAAGACTCAGAGCAGGTCATAAATGAAAATCAAACGTTCGAATTTCTTGAAAACGATGAGGAAACTCATGACCTTCAGACAATGGGAGCAGCAATAGAGGATCAATCAAAAGAGATTGGAGCTATCAATAATGATGAACCATGCTGTAATGATGCAAATTATGCAGGTGAAGACGATGAAATCGACTATAACCAACATAAGAATGAAATGTCTCTTGACCTTCTAATGAATGATCATGACTATAGTAATGAACATGAAAAGGGAGCTGTTCTTTCTAAGCAAATTTTAAAACAGGATGAAGATGAACAATTATTCGACGAAGAATCTAATCCTCAATGTTTTGATTCTTCTCGCTTTGCGCACGAACCTTTACCTTATGAAGAGATTATGAGTTTACGTCACGATTTAGAAGTTAAATTAGCAGATTGGAGACAATCTGGTAGAGATATTACTAAGGCTAGAGAATTGTGGCATAAATATGAGATCCTTACTCATGATCTATCAAATGGACTCTGTGAGCAATTAAGATTAATTCTTGAGCCAACACTTGCTACAAAACTTAAAGGCGATTATCGAACTGGAAAACGTCTTAATATGAAAAAGATCATTCCATATATTGCTAGTGATTTCAAAAAGGATAAAATATGGCTTCGTCGTACCAAACCGAGTAAAAGACAATATCAAGTCATGATTGCTGTTGATGATTCGAAATCAATGTGTGAAACTCGTTCGATTCATTTAGCTTATGAAACTTTAGCACTTATCTCCAAAGCACTTTCGCAGCTTGAAGTTGGAGATATTTCAATTATCAGCTTTGGTGAAAAAGTTCAATTGCTTCATCCTTTTGACCGTCCATTCAGTAGTGAGGCAGGAGCTCAAATATTACAACAATTTACATTCGAACAGAATAAAACATATGTTCGTTCCCTCATGGAAACCTCAATCACACTTTTGGAAAACGCTAGGAATAATTTTAGTAGTGGTGCACAAAGTAAAGAATTATGGCAACTTCAGCTTATAATTTCGGATGGTGTTTGTGAGGATCATGAAAATCTTAAAACTCTTGTTCGACAAGCTGCTGAATCACAAATAATGGTAGTATTTATAATAGTTGATAACAAACCAGGAAAGGATTCTATCATATCAATGAATCAAGTAAGATACAAATCAGTTAATGGGCGAATGACAATACAGATGGAAAGATATTTAGATACATTTCCTTTTGATTATTACGTCGTTTTAAGAGATATTAATGCTTTATCGGAAACTTTGGCAGATGCATTGAGGCAATACTTTAGCATTATAAGTCATAACATGGAATAATTTATAGTGTAAAATAATTAAAATAATTAATAAAATTTAATTTCTATATGATAAATAAACATAAATCAGGTGACCCAGCACAAAATTTATAGTGACTAAATTAGCTGGATAATGATTGGCTGAATGAAATTTCACGTTTATTTTAGATGGATCATAACATATTCCACGAAAATACTTTTCTTACTTTTCTTCGTCCTTCCTCCAGCCACCAGAAATTATGTAACGAAAGAAATATTTTATTTTAAGAACGACTATTAGGTAAGAAATTATTTTGGGCGAACTGTCTATTAGACTTGCGTCATTGTTGGTTCACTTGGGTAAAATTGAAAACAGTATGGTAGAGAACCGGAAGCTCTTCGTGGCCTCCTCTCTAGTAGGTAGTCAGTTTAGCGTGTTTGTTTTTGGTGAAGGTCTACTAGTTCTCAAGAAGGAATTGGTTATGTCTTCCTTTGCAATACAAAAATCGATATGTCTAGCGAGTTACTTCCGAACCAAG
>CAJVPQ010000308.1:0-31127 GCA_910591825.1 Funneliformis caledonium
TAATATATGCTTGTTTCGCTTATCTAAACTTCACTGCGTCTCTTATAATGTTTCGATGTTATTATTAAGAAAGCAAAAAAAAAAAAAAAAAGGTCCCACAATATAGAAGTCTGGTTTTATTATCGACGACAAAGTTTCAGGTTTACACACTTCATACTAAAATGTCATAAAACGTTTTAATAATAACCATAAACCATTCCCAATTCCCAATGAACATTTTAATCGAAGATTAAGTTAATTCTTAACTTGCGCGCCTTTACAATTGAAAATAGATTGATATGATATAATCAAATTATCGCTTGTATTAAATCATAAATAGTATATTAGCTATAAGAATTCGTTTGTAATTACGTAGCTAACCTTACAAGATTTATCTTTGTAGTTAACTTCATATTCGGTCAGTATTTATTCGAATGTAGCATCAATTTTCAAACCATATTTGAAAATAAAGATTTTAAAGAATTATAGTAATAATATATTTTATTTCAATCTCGCGGGAAATTTGAATTATGTTCGAACGGAAACCCTACAAAGTATTATCAATTCTTTTTTTTTTCTACAAATTTTAGTTTACCATGTACTTCTAGACATTTTAATTATTTTTTGGATCGTTTATTTAATTATATACTGTATGTCACCCAAAATTACCAGAACTTTATCGTCAAAGCTCTGAACTTTGGAAACGAAAAAGAAATGAAAAAGGCGCAAAATCTCCAAAAAAATCATTCAGTCGTTTCGAACGAACTCGTCAATTAAAAAAAAAAAAACCTTACCAATGCATTTGATGCCAAAGATTCCTTAATAAATAATGAATTTTGGATTTGACCTGTTAAAAGATGATCAAATCACTTTCTTTGAACAGTGCTTCGGCATTTCCTTTTTCTGCGGCAAGAATATATAACTCGAATGATTTTCTTTTCGACGTTAATTCCAATTCTTTATTAAAGCAATTCCCTAATTGAACTTTGGCATCAATGTAATCTTGTTTTACTAATACAATTCAAATGCATTAAGTTCTTTTAAATACCCAATCCGTATTACCTAAATTATATTGAGCTATCTTGTTTCCATTCGTTGTTGCTTTGTGATATAAAATGCCTTGTCCAAATCTATTTCGACTCCATCCCTTTTTCATACAAGCTGTATTGTGCATTGTTTGCATGCGGATTTATTAAACCATTCAAGCTCATCTTTTTCGGAAAAATTCCACCTTCGCAGAATCTACTTAATTAATTTACCACTTTCTGCCAATGGAAAGCCTATTCTAAATTTAATTCCACGCCAAATCCCTTTCTCATAAAATAACGTCAGATAGTATTGTGCACTATCATAACCTTGCTCTGACGATTTTCATACCATTTCAAACGCTTTTGCTTCATCTCTCTCAACACCTCTTACAGATTTCTGATACTATTCGAAGGCTTTTCCAAATCTTTTCAATCGCGATGTTATCGTGATTTGTGCAATTTTGTTTTTCATTCAAATCCTTTATTCGCATCCTTCTCGTCCATTCTCATAGCATTTCCTAAATTATGCAGCGCGGTTTATTAGAGTTACAAAGTCTTTTTCCACTTCTACCTTACTCATAAAAGAACCCTATTTTAATTTTACGATTTATTTCCAACCTCTAAGGATTTTCGATACCATTCAAAGGTTGTCTCGTAATTTTTTCCCGCCCTCATTCCAATCTCATAAAAATCCTAACTTGATAAACCTTTGAGAACGACCTTTTGTATATCATTCGAACGCTTTATTGACACCTCCATCCATTTTCATAAAATCAAACTAAAGGGTATTTTCAGTTCTTTTTAATATATATATATATTTTTTTTATTATTTGACAAAATAAATTAATCTGTTTCGATCATTTAATTTAAAATTTTAAAGTTATAAAAAAATTCATTTGGCACCATAAATCCAAAGTATGGGAATAAGATTACAAAATTCAATCAAGTTTATTTCTTTTTACTTTATAAATGAAGTGAATAATTAAATTGTCTTTAACTTTCGATATTTTAAATTTTTTTTTTGTAATTTCATGTAAGTAAAGTATTAAACCTAATTTTTGTATATTCTTATTTAAATATTTTTTTTTAAATAATTTACGATTCAAAATGGTTATAACTAGCGTATAATCAAAATAAAATTAGTATTAAAGAAACCAGTAAATAATTTAACCATAAAAAAGGTAAATTAGTTAAAGCTTCACCAAAAAATTTTAATTACATTTAGTGAATTTATTTTATTGGATTATTTGCCAGTTACAAATCTCACTATTAAAGCAATTTCACTTGCTCAAAGTGCTAATTTTCAAAATCTTCCAAATTTAAATTATCCAATGGCTTGATTGTTTTTAAATCATTATAATCGCCGTACTTAATGTAACAATTACATGAAAATTTAGAAGAAAAAAGCAAAATTTTCTTAATTATATTATAAATCATCGTAATTTAATTGGAAATATGGACGAGACTCTATTCATTTTTGATTTTCCAAATCCGATAAATGTGGAGCTCGTATAGTTTTTATTCGTATCAAAGGCTACGAAAAAAGTTTCTTTCACGCCTTACAAACGAAAAAGGTAAGGTCAATGAAAATGAAATGATCTGGACTCAGTTTAACTAATTTATCTTCATTTTTGTAATAAAAATACAAAATTAGCTGTATAATTTTAATATTTGTTTTATAAATTTAAAGATCCATTAATATTATCTATGATTAACTTCATTTTCCTTTATATTCATCAGATTTAAAATTACAAATCTTGAAATTCTTCATTTTTGATTATATTTTATTAAAATGATTTAATTAAATTATTTTATTTTACAAAAACTAAATTTTTATATATTTTTTTTTATAAAATTTTGTTATAAATAACATTATATCTATAAGAATTTTATATTCAGAAATGATTTATATTAAAACTTTATTTGATCGTTATTAAAATCTAACATTCAATTATTGACATCTACCATTATAGATAAATCTATATTAGTTCATATTTAAATTGCAATTATGAATATCGATATGTCATATTACCTCTTAATTGTAATGAGCTAGAAATTCCTAATTCAATTAATTGAGAATCTTGAAATTCTGTTAAAATGCACTGAAATTAATATTTCGTTATCAAATAAAAAAGTTAAGAATATATTACCTTCATTATTCTCATCCTTTTTAAGATATGAGGTGATCAGAGACGAATTAATAGGTTTTGTCAAATTTTTAAATGTAAATGCTCTGCTTGTATATATAGCATCAGGATTCGTTTTACGTGAAATTGAAATATTTGGTATCTCTTTATCTGCCTCTTCAAATGCTTCCTTTATTTCTTTTCCATAATATCCATATTCTTTGGTATCTTTAAACTCTTCATAATAATAAATAGAATTTTTCCAAAAATCCAGTATATTAAACAACTCATCGCTCGTTGGTCTTTGATTTGGACTTGCATCCATACATCTATAAGCCAATTTCTTATAAAATTCAGGGGTTCCTTTTCCAAATTCTGGACGAAGTCCATTACAAACATCCAAGGCTAAAGATAAATCATGATTTCTATTATAAAATGGAGGATTTCCAGTTGAAAATTCAGCCAAAATTACACCAAAACTGTAGATATCAGAAGCCAAAGTATATAAACCACCATTCAAGACTTCTGGAGCGATATATGGTAATACTCCATATATTTTATCATCCGATTTTTGCTTATCTGCTGGTCCGCATAATCCAAAATCTGAAATATAAGTAAATAAATAACTTAGCAATATATTTCCACTATGAAAATCCTTATGGCAATATCCTAATTTATGTAAATGGTAAAGATCATTAGCTAAAAAGTATAAATTTTGAATTTTATATTTCCATAACAAGTTGTTAAAATTATTTGAAAGATAATTTCTCAAATTTCCATCAGGTGCAAATTGTATGATCATAATAAAATCTTTGGTTTCCGGATCCTTAGTTATCCCATAAAATTCTAATGCACCATCTTGACAAATATCCCAATGAGCTTTAAGCTAGTTTTGTAATAAATATTTAAACAAAATTAGAAATGTTCTTAATTAATTAAAATATATAAATGTGATATACCTCACTAAAATATTTAGCTGACATATCCCATGATCCATTTAACCTTTTCAAAGCAACCTTCATAGTTTCAGGATCCGATTTTTTCCAACTTTCATCATCTTGCTCTTCAAATTTTGAATTACCATCGATCCATGTTGCAGAATACACTTTGGCAAATCCTCCTTCACCAATTTCTTCTATATCTGTGAATCTATCAAAAGACACCCATTCAAGAAAACCTGAATATCTATCATGTCTTGATGAAATTATCAATTTCAGAATTTCCACTAGTCCATCCTTCAATCATACATCGAGGGTCACATTCTTTACACCATAATTTCTCGGCAAATGGTTTATCGCAATAAGAACAATTCTTATCTGAGACATTTAATTTGTTGAATTCAGATTCTATTAGGTCATGAACTTCATTTTCATGACTATTTGCATCCATTTTTTACTTATTTATTTTTTTTTTTTAAAAAAAAATTCTGGGTAAATTTGTAAAAATGCTTATTTCAATAAGGATATAAAAGGAATTATCTCGACCAAAATTAGATCCGAACATTGCAGTGGTACAAAATCATAACGTGATCGGATACTGCGGTAATTATCAAATATGCATTTTTAACTTTAATAAACTTATCGAGTGCGAAACGTTCTTGAAGGTTGAAAATTCAAACTCAAAAACATCAATAATATTGTAATTAAAGGGTTTCGGCTTACTACAGGAATGAATTTCTAGTAAGGTTTTGTTTGCCAAAAGTTATTTTCAAAGTAAAAATGGCTACATAATTCCATTGTGACATTACTAGCTGACGAAGCTTAATTATCAATCATTGATTGATAAGCATCAACTCTTTCTATAGATTTTTCCATAATAGTAAAACTTTATGTTTCAAAAACTTAATTTTACTAGTATCAAAATAAAATTTATCATCCCGCCTACATAGTCCTTTACTCTATCGATTTGGTTACTCCAACCTACAGATTTCCAACCTCCTTTAAGAAATATTGTTGCAAAGTTACTTCAATATTCCGAAAAATTAGTAAGGGAACGAAAGTTTGCAGAGCAAAAGGAACGAAAAATAAAACAGTCCGCGCCTTACTTTCATGCTTGCCTCTGTATGTAGATTAATCATGATGCCCACAAGAGATTAAAACAAAAGACAAGTTAATTGTTTCATTTTTATGAGTTTTATCCGCACGTCCGATAATTCTGGTATTTTTGAATATCAGGGATAAACTTTTTTTTGAGCTGACAATACCAATTATCGTTCCCTTTTTGGATTTCATTGCCGTAGAAGTCACGATATAATAGTCACTAAAGACGCCCTTTGGATGATAAAAAAAACAATAAAAATGAAATTAATTTTTTTTTTTTTTTTTTTTCCTTCTTCCAATATTATTATTTACTTTTTTTTTTTTTTTCGATTATTATTTCTTGGAAAAACCAACCTGTTTAGTGATTACGAGTTTTAATGATAAAGTCAAATCCGAAATTACTATTTGGTAAAGCCAAGTTTATGTATAATTATAATGATTGTATAAATAGAATTTGATCCCAAAATAAAATCTTTTAAAGCTCATATTTTGTGCAAAGTTAAGTTAATAGAGAACAATTAAAATATAATTTGCCAAATTATAAAAAAATGTGCATTTCATTTCATTTTTTTGGTCATAAAAATACATCAATATTCATATTTTTTTATTTCACATGCCACTATCCGGAGATTCCCTGCGAGATTATTTGGATTTCGTATATATCGTAAGAGATACTCTTTTTAATCGAGGAGGATTTGGTAAAGGTCCAGGAGGTATAAATCGTTGCTGATTTTTCAACAAGTATATCCTCTTGAAAATCCAAATATCCATTTATTTATCCAGAAACAACATATTGAAACACTATCCGTAACTCCTTTTCATTAGTTTAATTTCTGATGGTTTTCTTCTGCTTTAAATTCTATTCTCCAGATTGGTACATAATCTTTCGATCAAAATCCATCGAAAAAAACGTTGTTTGGTATTTCCCTATTCCTTTGCTCAAATGTCACAAACTAAACGATTATAACTACATAGCAGTGTATTTTCCGAACCATGATAAGTTTGTCCTGACATTTGCTTGGTAGTCTTACCGTTAATCCAAGAACGTCGCCGCCATTCTCAAATCATCGATAATGATTCGAGCGAAACTAGATAGAAGGAGACCCTCCAAAAAAACGTATTATATCCGGTGTAACCTGGATGACAGTTTCCATTTTAGATAAATTATACAATCTTTGAACTTTTTGTAGATCAAAATAAATCGAGTATTACTACAAAAGGAAAAAGGTTAACATTGCTTGCTTTTTTAACGCAAAATTACTGCGGAAGTTTCATTTACATTCAAAAAATAGTTAATTTCAAAAGAAAGAAAAAAAAGGTTTATAATATAAAAATTCTCATATTTATACAAATATTCAAAAATACAGATAATAAATAATAAATCATATAATTATTCAATCATTATAGTTTTGCAGAAAGAGCAGAAACTCCAGGCAATTCTTTGCCTTCAAGTAATTCAAGAGAAGCACCGCCACCAGTTGATACATGTGAAATCTTATCTTCAGCATTCCATTTAGCGGCAGCAGTTGCAGTATCACCACCACCTACAATAGTTGTAGCTCCTTTTTGTGTGGCTTGAATTACTGCATCTAAGGCCGATTTTGTACCAACTGCAAATTTATCAAATTCAAATACCCCTGTAGGACCATTCCATAGTATAGTTTTAGCCTCAAGAATTGCTTTTCTGAAAAGTTCATTTGTCTTTTCTCCTGAATCTAATCCTAACCATCCATCTGGAATTCCTGTCTCATCCGTAGCATATCCAGTCTAAAACAAAAGGTAAATCTTTGTTAAATTAAAATTGTTTATTTGATACAATAAAACATTATACTTACGTTAGCATCCTTGTCAAATTTGTCTGCTGTTACATAATCTATTGGGAAAACCAAATTCACTCCTTTTGTTTTGGCTTTTTCAACCAAATTAGCAACTGTCTTGGAACCTTCTTCATCAAATAAAGAATTTCCAATCTGAGAGAAAAAGAATTGGTTAAATAAATTATTACTACGCTGAATTTAATATTATTTTTTTTTATTCTTACCTTTACACCATCAAGGGTTTTCTTGAAAGTGAAAGCCATTCCACCTATTAATTAACAAAAAAAAAAAAATTAATATTTATATTAGTAAAGGCAATAACCTATGATATAGAATTTACCTGTAATTATCATGGAATCAACTTTGTCGAGGAGGTTATCAATCAATTTAATTTTGTCAGAAACTTTGGCGCTATAAAGTCATAATTCGAGACACTAATAAATTTCACTTTCGATTCCAAAATGAAATTTAAAAATTAAATAAATAAATAAATAAATGTTTTACCCTCCAAGAATGGCCAAGAAAGGTCTTTCGGGATTTTCCAAAGCTTTGCCAAAGAAATCTAGTTCCTTTTTTAATAAGAAGCCAGCAGCGCGATTGGGAAGTTCTACACCGACCATGGAACTATGTGCTCTATGTGCCGTTCCAAAAGCATCATTGACATACACATCTCCAAGTTTTGAAAGAGATGCTCGAAATTTATTTACTTCTTCGGGTTTGGCTTTGACCTGACAAGTAGTATGAAAAACGATTAGGGCAAACAATTTAAGTAAAATCAACAAATCATACGTTTATATATTCGATTACTTTGTTTCCTGCATCATCTTTGGCAGAACCTTCTTCTTCGATATGAAATCTGAGGTTTTCAAGTAGGATAACTTGACCTAATTGTCATGATTGAATCATAAAATATGTCGTAAATTCTTTTGTATCATAAAAAAAAATAATAATTAAAATATACACCTCCAGTTGCATTGGACGCTGCAGATTCAACGTCGGGGCCTACACAATCATTTAAAAACAAAACTTCTTTCTCAAGTAAACGACCGAGTTCATCGGCAACAGGTTTCAATGAATATTTAGGGGTTGATTTTCCATTTGGACGACCCAAATGAGACATTAGGATAACAGCTTTAGCTCCTATTTAGAATATAAGGAAATCACGATTAATTACAGGAATTATGTTTATGATATTGAAAAGCAAACATTAATTACCATTTTCCAAAGCATATTGAATAGTAGGTAAAGCTGCGACGATACGTTGATTATTGGATATTTTGCCATCTTGGAAAGGAACGTTAAAGTCAACGCTATAAAATAAGAAATGAATTTTAAAAAGTGCAATTACGATATTTCTCAAAAGGGGTTTTTTATTTACCGAATCAAAACACGTTTATTTTTGACATCAATGTCTTGAATGGAAATTTTGTTGCTAAGACTGGTTTTAGACATTTTCGCAAGTAAAAATTGCGTCAAAATAACAGAGAACGAAAAATTTTCAACAAATTCTTGACGTGCCTGAATCAGTCGATTTTTTTTTGATCAGTCGATTTTAGATCTTGTAGGACAAAATTAGATTACCATAATAATGGAAATATTTACGTGTCACTGACTCAATTGTTTATCATATTCATTTGGTTTCAACCCTTTTTAGCATAGCAATTTAACATAAGTTTTATATATGTATATATTTCAAAATTTAATTTTATTAAAGACTGACGAGAGGTTCAAATCGACTACGGAATATAGAAGCTTACTGGATTTTACCTGGGAATCTTTGAAAAGTTTCTCGAGTTGAACGAGTACGCCCTGATGATATACGCCCCGATGATCGACTTTTTTTTCTAAAATGTGTCGAAATGCATAAGCACCAAGCCTAAAAAAAAAAAAAAATATATTCATCCAATTAATTTAAAAGGAATTGAAGATAATTTTAAAAAGCCATTAAATACCACACAATTTCCTCTTTTTTAAAAGTGCATCCACTATATTTGTTCAGTACCCGATATGCTGAGTCAAAGGTGTTGTGAACCACTTCTACAGCATATAACGAAAAAAAATTACAAATCAATAATGTATTATAAATCTAATAAATCTAACACCTACCAGCTTCAAATTCTTCGTTTTGTTGGGAGCCCTGCCTAGACATTCCTTTTACATAATTATGGAATTTCATTGCCGCCATGAGAAAGTTCTGGTATATGTTCAACAAGATGTTTTCCTTGGTATTCAACGAAGCGTCATAAAAGATATGATGACACTTTGTTGTCACAGATCTAGTTCAAAAACAAAAAAAAATCGTATTAGATAAAAGATATAAAGAAAATCATATTAAAATATCGTTACGCTTACTCGAGCATTTTATGTTTTAAAAATTCACCATGGCTTCCTTTCTTTATAGTCATATTCAAGATATTGGAAATATCTGATCAAGTCATTAACAAGCATTAGTAAAATCATTAAAGTCAATTAAATTGAAGACCTAAATATAATACTTACGGGTGTTTAAGTATCGAGAATAATCAGCCTTGATATTCAAGGTGCGGGTGTTAAGGAGCAAACCACACCATGGAAAATCTTTATAATATAATAAATATATTAATAAACAAATGAAAAATTTGTAAATTATGTTTTAGGATGCTTACCGAAATTATCAGCTTTCTTTATTATTTCATCGGAGATTTCCAGATCAAAGTTTACCATGCTTTTATTCTTATTAATAATACACCGATATTCAGGTTGCCCTTTGTGCATGGTCGTAATAAATTTTATGACATCCTCCTTGTTTGTGCTAATATACAAGAAATCGTCAATGTAATGGAGCAAAACCTATTAATAAAATAACACATTAATAAGATGATAACAAACACAACCATCTTTAAACAAGTACATACTCCGTCATCGTCTTTTACAAATAGGAGTTCGGACCGCTCCATAACTCCATAATAAATGCTGCATAATAACGATGATAATATTGACCCCTGCGGAATGCCTACCCTTTGTAAATAATATTTGTTTTCGGACTATTCACACAAAGTTAGTAAATTGAATTAATAAAAGTAAGGATCTTTTGAAAATACTTGTTTACCTTTATAACGTTATGTTGAATATGCTCTTCCAGCTGTTCAAGGACGTCTCCTAGATCCTTATATGATTCTCTTACGTTCTCAACAAGGATTGCATTCTTATATCTCTGAGCCAATTCATTAGCATATTTTGGAAAAATTACAAATTCCTCTATAATAATTGATAAAGGAATGATGTAAGAAACAACAAATAGAATTTCTAATAATTAATACATCAAATAAATTTACCTCCATTATGAACATAATGACCATTCCTTCTACGAATTTCGCCCCCTTTTGGATGAACCATTTCATACCGGTTTACTACATATTGTGACTGAATCTAGGATTAGGAGATATCTATACTAGCATTATTATATTAATAATAACAAATGAATAATTAAAGTATACTAACTTCGGTGAAAACATTGGCGTGAATTATTTCCATGAGCTTATTGTGGTCAATCGATTCAAAACAGCATTTTACATCAACTTTAGCAAAATAAAGCTCAAAATTGTCGTTATTAACTTTATTAACCAAATTCTGCTTATACCGTTTTAAGCAGTCTTGGACTTCATTATAACTAAAAACAGATCCACTCAATAACAATGGGTTGTTTTTCTTTATTTTTTTTTTTTTTTTTTTAAAAAAAAAAAGATTATTAAAATACGTTAAGTTTAGTAGTAATAAGATTGAAAACTTTACCTTTTCATGCTTTAAAATTTGAAAAGTTGTGTTCAAAATAGCATTAATTGATTGTGGCTTTTTCGAACCTTGACGAGTAGTTTTGCTTGATAGATCTACCTTTTGAATTAAACATAATACATTCTTTAAGTCTATGTCTCATCAAACAAGAAAGTAAAGAAAATCGTCTTACATTTTTACACATTGGACGTCTCATATTAACAATAGGTCTAAGCTTCCCTTTATTATCTTTAGGAACAAATCTTACTTCAGAACAACCCAATGTCTTGCCTTCTAATATTTCAGGTACTATCTCTGATGGGATCTCTTCAAATACAGAACCTAACAAGGGTTCAATACTTCGTTTAGACATCTCTGACCAAACTTCTTGTCGATAGTAGAACAGCCTATATTTTTCCGTTATGCTATGCGTTATATGAAAGTTTATCTATATATATAATAGAGGAACATCATTAAGATTTTGCGGTTATCAGCGTACTAGTAAAAAATATTTTCGTTTACCTTAAGAAGCGGGATTACAACACATTCGAAAGTCCACCAGACAAATTCATGCAATATCTCAGAGCGTTTCAACGCTTCCAATTTATTGCAAGAATTTTCACCACCAGGTGGCACAAGCCATTGGCATTCCTTGATCTATTATTTAGGAACAATTCACTTAACAAGGATCGTTAAATCTTAGATATAATAATGAAATTAAACAATGATGTAGGCCAACCTTAAAACCTAGAAGAACTTCATGCATCGACAAAGCTTCAAAACGACGACGCTCAATAATAACTTTGACCATTTTATAAATTACGGTCTTGTTATTTTTGCCACCCCAAAATTCTAGTGGTATTATAAAATCCAATATTGATTTAACAAACTTTGCAACCTATTAACACATTAATATTTCTTTATCAGAAACTAAAATATGAATAAAATTCAGGATCAATATGAGAATTTATATTGTAATCATTACTTGATAAGAATTGTTGTAATTCGAATTGTTTTCATCTGCATTTGTTTCGTCTAAGAACTAATAATATTAAGTATTAATACGATTTTTATAATATAATATAATAAGAATCAAATGTTAAAGGAATTAATTACTTGGATTGGACAGTTCTGGTCAAGTAAATTTTTATAATGACAAATTTTATGATGTTTGATTATGCGATCAACATACGGAAGAATATGTTGTAGACGATCCGGAATTTCATAATGCGAATCCTAGTTTAATACATTCATTGCGTAGTTATACTCGGAATTTTTAAATCTTCAAGTGTGAAAGATAAGTAATTCTAATTAAGATACTTACATTGAGTTTCCTATTAATATAAATGTGATGTAATGAATCGGGAGATGAAGCTCCTTCATTAGTGAATGCGTTCCTGAGGCCAAATTGTCTTGGAAAAATATGACGTGTCACGGAATCTAACATAACGTCCTCTTTAGAAAACTTAGCTACGTTAAGGATGTCTTAAATAAATACTTTTAGTCAATATTTCTTGCGCTATGATAAGGCAGAATCTTATAAAAATACATTAAAATACAATATTTACGTTCTTTCGGAAGGCCATAACAAAGGCCATTGTTATTATAGGTTGGAGAACTAAAAAACATGATGGACCGGGAAAAGCACAAACTTGATAAAGAAACCGTGTTAGATATTTTCAAAACTTTGCGGTCGTTCAAAACAATTGCTTTAGAAGAGGTTTCTTTGTTCTGATTTGCATCCTCTATTGAGCGTTTCCTTTGAGTCTTAAGATAATTATCTTCATTTGACACGGCCAACTCATTATCGACATTGGAAACATTTGATATAATATCTTTAGTTTCTTTGACATCCCTTGATATTGTGCTTACTTTAACCACTTCGTGATTATTCAAAATGATAGCCTTGTAAGAATTTTCTTGAACATTCTCGATTGGACGCTTTTTCGGAGTCACTGGATTTTTATTTTCATCAAACATGGTAGACTCGTCGCTAACCCCAACTTGATATGATTCTGTATCTTCTTTCCTAGTCTTTTTATCGGAATGCATTGCATCCATAATTTTGAGAAACATTCCTTTAGTCTGTTCTTTAAACTTGGCGTAATTTGATGATGCATCTTCAATTTTTGGTTCGACAGAGATTGATTTCATGCTTTCATTTTCAGTATCTTCTTCCTTCATCTCTTTGTTAGGAAGCATAGCTTCTATAGGACTCGGTTCTTCTATCCATGTCCTGACCTTGTCGTTTAGCCCAGTTGAAGCGTTATCATTTGAGATTAGTAGTTTCCCTCCTTTGCTAATGCTACTAGATTCATTCGCATCATTAATCATATCAATTTCAGAACTTGTAGAACACAGCGTCGTGATTTGTGAACTTGTCTCATATGTACTTTGAGAGAAAAAAAGAGTATCATTTTGTGAGCTACTCTCAGTAGTGGTTTGAGAAGGGAGCGATGACATCGAATCATAACTTTGTGTAAATGCTTTATTTTCTTCTTCATGTAGCTTTCTGAAAAAGGTAAGAACATCGCTTCGACGTTTAGAGATGGGATTGATGTCCTGCGATAGCATACTCTTCCAGGAAGTAGTTCGATCGCTTGTAAGATCATTTTGGCTGACATTTTGTGACCCAATTATACTAGAACTCTGAAAATACGAATAACCATCTTGAGTCTGAGAAGGGCTTGAAGTAGAAATTTGTGGGCTAGGAACTGGACCAACCTAGATGTCATTGTGGTCAAAATGATAATTTTCAAAAAAATGAACAAATTAAATTTTCACGGATAAAATACTTTTTTGTCGTAACATTAAATTTTTTGTACCATTTTAAAGATGATCTTTATCTGTCGTGGCCACACATGAATATTTATTTACCTCATAAACTCGCTTTTTGTTCTTAGAAGATGGCAAGCTTTGTGGTATTGGCAAATTGCTTATAGCTTGTCCTGCTAATTGAACGTAGCATCCATTTTGAAGTTCAAGGAATATAGAAAAATTGGTCAATAAGAAAATCATAGGTTCATGGCCGATCCTATTTATTTGATAATATAAATTCATCAATAAGTTTAAAATGATATCATAATTTACATATGGAACATACCTCATATATAGTTTCAACCAGGCCCGTGATTTTCTCATATAATCAACTGTGGAGTTGATGCCGGTTAATCTAAATCCTTGTAAGTTCAAAGCTTTTGGCCTAGCAAATCCAAAACGTACCACGTTACTGGTCGACTTTTTGTCAGACCGATTAACCAGGATAGCAATGGCCTGGTTTATAGTCTACAAATTAATGTCATTCTTATTATTATTGCCTTTACGAAAACATGGGGGCGCTGATATTAAAATCGAGTTACAAATCTTCTTTTTGATTTTAATAGCATATGGCCCAAATATTCCTCAAAACAATATAAATTAAACCATTTTAAAATAATACAGAGTCAAGGCCAGAACCTCTCTTAGAGTCCAAATCTTGTTGCTCCCTCGTAATTCGAGGAAAACTTTGGGTTGTGTCAGCAGTTATAACTGTGTTTCTAAGAAGTTTCTTATATTCGGATTCATCATCTTCCTTGAGTAACTCGACGTTTTCGTCATGGTGGAGTCGAAGAAAGTCGAGTAAAAAAGTAAGGTTCGAATAATAGGCCTTAAGTGTCGTGTTGTTAATTGTAGACATCTTACTGTAATTTAAGGGGAAATTATATCGTGTTTCACTTAAATTTCTTTAATGCTTCTTTAAAATTCCTCCTTGGAACAGAGAAACTAGGTGATCGATCAACTTCGCGTTTTATTATGTAATACGCGTGATTTCATTTCGTGTCACAATTTTATGATAAATGTTGATTGAAGATCCCCAAAATTATAAAAAAAAAATTTTTTTAATCTTTATCATGTCTAACAATAATGTGCCTCGTGTAGCTGTTGGTGTTCTCTATAGTCAAGAAGATCGTGATACTGCTTTATCTGTTACTTCAGCTAAAGAAACAGGCCATGATTTTATAATTCTTCCTATAACGCATTCTGATTATAAACGTTTTTTGTTTGATAAAGTTGAGGATAACAAAGAAAAACGGTTAATGGAAGAGTGGAGAAATGGGAAACCTTTTTTAAAAAATGATTTGATCATACAAAATAATGGTAAATTTGATTTTTAGTCATTCGAAACTTTTCATGATTTTATTAATGTTTTGCAATCATGAAATTTAGAACACGTCGATTATTTGGTTGGAAAAATTTCAGATTGGATCGATTTGGATTCTTCGAATCATCAAGTTAGGACAAATTCCGAAATAGTAAGTAAATCCAATGAATCGTTCATATATTTATGACAAAAACGAATTATCATCAATATTTTCTTTTCATTCATAAAGGCTTTAAATCAACAATTCTCTTGGGCGGCACATTTAGGGTTAACTGCTATCTTTGTACCAACACCAACAAATTCTTTCCTTAATTATGCAAGAAGTTTAAACAAAATTCTTGGAAATTCGACTTATACACATGTTTGTATTCCTGAAAAAAAAAAATAGTGGATTTATTTCTCTTAAAACAAAATAAATATATTCTTACTGTTTCTACTAGATTTGGATGAGAATACCTATAATCAATGAAGATACACCCTATTCTAATGATATTGAAATGTGGGAAAAATGGAACAAGTTTAGGACATTTTGTGAAAATCACCATAAATTGTCTATCGGTAAGGTATTTTTTTATTAGCCTACAAGTTATGACTTTCTAAAACTTATTTTCTTCTTATACTGTAAAATAGCATTGGAATTGTCGGTAAACCTGCCTGATGACGTTTACCTTGAACGATGGTTTGCAGAACCCATCAAGGCTGTCATATTGCCTACAAAAATATTTTTGACTAACGTCAAAGGTTATCCTGTATTGAGCAAAAAGCATCAAGGATTTGTCAAAAAATTAATGAAGGTTTGTATTTAGTTTTCAGATTTATTTATTTTATTAGAAAATATATTTATTTATGTATGTATGTTGCGTATTTGACAACTTTAAATTCACTATCGTTTAGTATAAACCAAGTTTTGTTGTTTTTGACGACATGACTAGTAAACATCAGGATGTAGGATTTGCCGCATATCAGGAATATGTCAGACATATTAATCGCACAATGCCTGAACCTAATCAAATCGAGCAATTTGGTAATGGATACCAAGATTTTCTACAATCTCCTTTACAGGTATTTGGTGAACTTAAAGTTAAAATAATGAAAAATAAATTCTTATTAATTTTCGTTGTATCGTATATAGCCACTTATGGACAATTTGGAATCTTCCACATATGAAATATTTGAAAAAGATCCTGTGAAATATGCACTTTACGAGAAGGTATGAAATCTATAATGTATTTAGTTCGTGGAAAATTATTATGATTCAAAAAAAGGTTTAACCTATTTTATTATGTCATAAGTCTCAATTATCATGTTTTAAGAGTCATTAATATAACTGATTATTTTGTTCTATCTTATTTATAGGCTGTATATTATGCTCTTCTTGATCGTGTTGCACTCGAATCAAATGAAATAACGTAAGATATTCTATATTGAATGATCTTTTGGTGATTTGTTGACTTACTTTTTTTTTCATTTTAAAAGTGTTATTATGGTAGTTGGGGCTGGTCGTGGTCCCCTAGTTACAAGAAGTATAAAAGCGGCGGAGAAAGCAAATCGTAAAGTGCGAATATATGCCGTTGAAAAAAATCCGAATGCATTTGTCATGTATGTTTTATATAATTTAAAACAAGACAGATAGTTTCATCTTGTGAAAATTAATTTTCTAGCTCAATTTATTAGATTACAGAACATGAAATCTGAAGTGTGGGGCGATAAAGTCACAATCGTGTTTGGTGATATGCGTAAATGGAAAGCTCCCGAAAAGGTAAAACAACGGAGCTTTAATTAATTAATAACATTGATTCTTTCTATTGACTATATCCTTCGTAATCTTTTTTTAGGCGGATATTCTTGTAAGTGAACTTTTAGGTTCATTTGGTGATAATGAATTATCTCCAGAGTGTTTGGACGGCGCGCAAAAATACTTGAAACGTAGGTAATTTGCTAAAATCATCTAGATCCTTTTAATTATAGCAGAAATATTTATTTAGTCAAGTTTCATTTTAATTAGCTGATGGGATATCGATTCCGTCTTCCTATAGAACATTCATTTCCCCACTTTCATCATCGAAACTTTATAATGAAGTTTCTGCCTATAAGGATCTCGTACATTTCGAGACACCTTATGTTGTGATGTTTCAATCTGTTACTGAATTGGCAAAACCTCAAGAAATTTGGCAGTTCGAACATCCAAATGGATCGTTTGTAATAGATGAAGAAGGTAATGAAATATAGTCATTAGATTAAATTTGATAGGCTAAATATTTATAAAATCTTGATTTATAGAAAATCCTGTGAATAATTATCATAACACCAGATATTCCAAAGTTACTTTTAATATAACAAATAGTGGAATACTACATGGGATTGCGGGATATTTTGAATCAGTTTTGTATAAAGATGTCACAATGAGTATTCTTCCGGCTACACATTCTGAAGGAATGTTCAGTTGGTTTCCAATATTTTTTCCTTTAAAGGTACATTGAATACTCTCATTTTATTTTTTTCAACGCGTAATTAATTTTTATAATTGATATTCGCAGGTACCGATTTATATCACATCAAATTCAACTTTAAATATTTATTTTTGGAGATTAACTAGCTCCAAAAAAGTATGGTATGAATGGTGTGTAGACGCATCGCTCACAGTAGGATCCGAAACAAAATCATATGGATCTTCCAACATACAAAACGTTGGGGGAAGATCAAGTTGGATCGGACTATAAAATAATATTCAACATGATGATGACTATTTTATAATCGTTGATTAGTGACGTTCCATTAAACGGGTCATTACATTCATTTGCCAATAAGTTAATTACTTACTACAAAGTTCAATTCCGATTAATAATAATAAACTTGCAACAAAAACAAAACTGTTTAATGATCATAAACTTTTTATACAAATAAGTTGGTTTCACACTTTTTCGTCTTGTTAAATTTATAAAAATGAGGAAACCGAATCATTATCGAAAAAATTATGTTATGCGATCACATCCCTACCTATATAATTTTTCAACACCTTGTAATGTGAGAAATTTTGGTACCATACCCGAAGCCAAAAGAGCTGGAGCCATTGATCGTATCGAAAAAGGAGAAACCAAATTAAAGTTGATAACTTTATTTCAAGAGAATATGAATTATATCAAGTTAACAGAGATACCACAAGCGTATTTCTTTAGATTTGATCGAGCATTAGAATATACTGGGAAATTTGTAAGCATGAGGTTCAAATATTTCTATAATTTTTATTTATTAATTAATTATTATATTAAAAAAATTTAAAAGAAATATAGGATTAACGATGAGATGCCAAATATTTTAACACAACACGAAAGTGGAAACGGTCAAGAAATAATTGTTCGATTATCAGAACCATATCAAAAGATGAAACATGATGTTCTGCCGACATTCAATCGTGAATCTGATAATGAAGAAATAAAAGAAAAATCAACTAAATTTCAGGTTCATCGAAATAATGAACAAACGGTTAAGGAATGGTTAAAGGAACTACGACACATTGATGATGAAAAGAAAGAAGATAAGCAAGAGGGTAATAATGATCAAAAGAAGATCAAAGTTAAAGAAATGGTTAATTTACGCATTGTCTTTGATGATGATGATATGAATTCTATTTCCCCTTTACAAAGGGATGTCCTAGAATTTTTGTTTAGGGAATTTCATGAGGATTGAATGGGTTTTATTTCTTTTATGACTATTTTGCATAATTCTCGTACTAAAATATAAAAGATTTTTATTGAATTGTAAAATGAAGACTGTGCTTGGTTATGTTATAAAAAAAAAAAAAAAATTGGTATTGGCATACGCGTCAACTGAATTGTCAAAAATTTTTTTTTTTTTTTAAACTTACGACTTATATAAACCTATTGAGGTTCACAGAAACACCATTCACAATTAAAAATAATCTCTTGTAGTAGGAAAATATAGTTTTTATTCAATGAAAATTATACACAACTATTTTTTTTTTTTAATAAGTATCTAATCTCAGACGCTAGTTATCATATAAATACCTTAACGAGATTCAAACCTCTTGTTATTTAGAATTAGTTAAAAAAGAAAAGGTGATATTACTAACGATGTGAATAAAATATACTCTTTGGATATTTCAGAAATTAAACACTATGTCGACTTCTTTCACAGTCACTACAAGTGTCTTTTATACAAGAGATGCTTGTTGAGAAAAAAAACTCTATATAAAGAAAAAGACCAGATTTTAACTTTAATTAGATAAAACCATAGAATTATTATATGTCGTTGAAAAAAATTTCATCAATAATTAAACAGCCGGGTGGTAAAAAATTACAAGTAATATTTTAATTTCAAAATACTTATAATTTTGGGAATGATTTATGAGGGGTCTCATAAATTGTATATTAAATTCAATATTTGATTTCATTAAGATTTTGAAAAAATTTAATTGTTAATGTTAAATCTGGATCATAAATAACATAAAAAGTTAAATTTTTTTTTTGTCCAGCGATTTCTTCCCATACCATACTGCAAAGCGTCATATGTTTAATTAGAGCAATAACGTTTTCTTTTTGTTTTCCTCGCTGTTAAATCATATGATTGTGTGAATAAATAAACGTAATACGCGTTATTTTTGGAAATATTTTCTTAATAACACAACTATAAAATTTCATTGTTAATATAATAGCGGTTTAGGATGTTATAGAGATTCAAATTTTTTTCTTTTTTTTTTTTAAGCAAGAGCTCACGAATTAAGTAATTCGTTGACAATGATCATACCTTCCCCTGTTTAACAACTTGTCATCTGCAATATGCTTGAAAGTTGCAGTCGCCAATAGCTGCAGACTTTTTGACAGTTGTATGATGCTCAAGTGTGAATAAAAAATCGTTAAGAGCAGAACGGTAGTACAAATTGTATTTTATAAATAGTGTTAAATTCAAATCGATATGACGATTTATTTTCCCTATATTGTTGGTCAAACGATCTTTAATTAGGTCCTTGTCCAAATTCGGATTATTTATACAAATTTATGACGACTTAAATAGAAATTGATACCCCTGATGCCTGTAGTTTTATCATCATCTTTCCTCTCCATAAACCTAAAAGGTATTGGGTAGTAAAGATGTTCGATCATTTAAAATTTTGGAGGCCTCGAAAGTCACAATTACTTGCTCGTCAAGTATTCGTCAACGAGCCTCTACCAGCCGCAAAGCTTGATAAACACGGACGGCCGAAACAACTATATGTTACAAATAAAGTTATCACTTCGAAATACAATATTTTCACTTTTATTCCAAAAAATTTATATGAACAATTCCGTCGCATCGCAAATTTTTTCTTTTTATTGCTGGTCGTTTTACAATGGTTTCCTGAATTCGCTACTATTGAACCTGTGGTGGCAGCATTACCCATGTTCATTATATTGGGTATAACTGCGATTAAAGATGCTTTTGAAGATTTCAAACGTCATGTAACTGATAGATCAGTTAATAATAGAAAAACGTGGACGTTGGGAAATTGGACAAACGTCAACTATGTTGATGGAACGTTTACCTCCTCCAGTAATTTGATGTCATCTTTATTTAGTAAAAAAACTGTCGTTAGTAAACCAGAGGAGGGAAAGGGTCCGGATTGGAAGCAAACCATGTTTATGAATGTACGTGTCGGCGATTTCATTAAATTACGTAATGATGATTTCATTCCAGCTGGTAAGTTCAAACAAAGTAGCCAATGTATCTTTTTTGAATGGCCTTTATAGCTCATTTTATACCTCCAATGTTTTAGACGCGTAAAAAGAAAAAATGATTTTATTTCAACAAATTTTTTTTTTTTTTTTTTTTGTTTCCAACCCGTTTATTGTTTTATTAGACATCATCATCCTTTCAACATCGGAACCTAATTCCCTTTGTTATGTTGAGACAAAAAATCTTGATGGGGAAACAAATCTTAAAATAAGATCAAGTGTTCCAGAGACTGATCATTTAACTACACCAGAAGATTGTGCACAAATTCAGTTCTATGTTGACTCGGAACCTCCTACAACCAATTTATTCAGCTATAATGCTACTTTAGTATTCCCTAAAGGATTACAAGACAGACCACGTTCTCGCAGTGGATCGAAAATTCCAGTTAATTTGAATTCAATTTTATTAAGAGGTTGCGTTTTAAAAAACACTGAATGGGTCATTGGTTTAGTAGTATTTACTGGCACTGATACTAAGCTTTCATTGAATTCCGGTGCTACTCCATCAAAAAGAAGTCGTATCGAAAAAAAGATGAATCCACAAGTGTATGTTTTTGATTCATTCGCGTCATTTTTTATCATACGAAAAATGGTCAATTAAACATATAATTTTACTTTTAGTCTGGCGAATTTGAGTATAATGGCAATTTTGTGTACTTTGTGTGCCATTGGTAGCAAGATTTGGGAAACGAGATTTTTTAGCAGGAGTTCATCATATATCGAGCAAGGAGGTAGAGGTATCGAATTGAATGCCTTCTTAGCCTTTTGGTAAATTCTGTTTTAATTTCTTACGCGATCCTCTCTATTATTTCTTATTAATCCTTTGCTATCTATACTAATTTGTAGCAATGCTTTGATCGCTTTTCAAAACATCGTTCCCATTTCATTATACTTATCAATTGAATTTGTCAAGTCTGTTCAAGTGAGGTTTGTTACATTGCTTTATGTATGACATGTTTAAACAAACCACTTGCGCATCATCTAAATGAATACATCCTCATATCCTTAGGCTTTCTTTATTTACATGGATGATGAAATGCGTTATGCTGAAACAGATACTCCTTGCATTCCTAAAAATTGGAATTTGTCAGATGATTTGGGTATTATATTCTTTATTAAACAACGACAACATAATTTCTTATTTATTAGAAGTTTAATGACCATTCCTTTGTTTCATTAATGTTAATAACAGGTCAAATCGAATACATTTTCTCTGATAAGACTGGCACTTTAACACGAAATGTAATGGAGTTTCGAAAATGTTCTATTGGTGGAAAGGCGTATCATGGTGAAACCTTGGATGGTGACACTGAAGTTGGTACATCCACGCCGAGTATAATATTGAATGATCATGAAAAACCAACACCAATCCTAATTCCAAATTCGACAACTGGTTCTCAATCAAATGTTCCTAAAAATTCTGGCTTTTCTAAGAATAATAATGAAAATAAAAAGGAGTCAAAAGAAAATTTAACGAAAAAGGCTTTTGCTGATAACGAACTTTTGCGAGATATGGAATCTGGCGATCCTTGTCACGCAAAGACTATTAATGACTTCTTCACCCTTCTCGCCATTTGTCATACCGTGCTGGTCAGTACAAATGCTGATGGAGAACCACAATATAAAGCCCAATCACCTGATGAATCTGCACTTGTACAGGCTGCGAAAGAAATGGGTTATACTTTTCGTTCACGTGAACCTGATAATATTGTCATTACTGCACCAAGCGGTAAAGAAGTTCATTTTGAGTTATTGAATGTTCTTGAATTTACAAGTACAAGGAAAAGGATGAGTATTATTGTGCGATCACCGTTGGATGGTCGTATAACCTTATATTGCAAAGGGGCCGATAATGTTATTTTCGAGCGATTAAAAAGTGGTCAGGATTATAGGTTGAATATAACCGGCGAGCACTTGGAAGAGTTCGCAAAAGAAGGTAACTAATTTTTTTTTTTTTGCTTGGAACTGTCCTTTTATTTTTTTATATATATATATGAACCTTTTGGGTCAAATCTTTTTTATAAAAATAGGTCTTCGGACGCTTTGTTTAGGTTACGCGGAAATTGATCCTGGTTTCTATCAAAATTGGATCGGAGATTATCGTGAAGCATCAACTTCACTTACGGATCGTGATAAAAGGATTGCAACTGTTAGCGATAGAATTGAAAAGGATTTGATATTACTTGGTGCCACCGCGATCGAAGATCGCTTGCAAGAAGGTGTACCGGAATGTATTGCAACTCTTAAACGCGCAGGTATTAAAATATGGGTCTTGACGGGTGATAAGATGGAAACTGCAATAAGTATCGGATTTTCAACTTGCTTATTAAACCGAGACATGAACCTTATTATTATTCGTGGAGGTGCTTATGGAGAGTCGGGTAGCGCTTATGAACAAATGCGTAGCGCTGTTGAAAAGTTCTTTCCTACCGATCAGGATATTAAAAATAATATGCGGTCTGTACAAGCCCCCCCCTGTTACACCAGTTAATAGTGTCCCTCGATCATCGATCTCCCATTCGCATGAGTTGAGCACAGGAGGGGCCTTTTCTTTTATGTCAGGTATTTCGAATACGCAAAGGCTCGGAGGACATGCTTTAATAATTGATGGAGTAGCATTAAAGTATGCTTTGGAAGAACCTTGGAGTAGAAATTTATTATTGGATCTTGCTTGTCGATGTAAAGGTGTTGTTTGTTGTCGAGTGTCACCATTACAAAAGGCTAAAGTTGTGGAATTAGTCAAGTGTGGAAAAAACGTGATGACTTGTGCTATCGGTGATGGAGCTAACGACGTTAGTATGATCCAGGCTGCTCATATTGGTATAGGAGTTGCAGGAGAAGAAGGATTACAGGCTGTCATGGCATCAGATTATGCTATAGCACAATTTCGATATCTCACTCGTCTTTTATTGGTTCACGGACATTACGCATACATTCGCAACTCTTCCATGATCCTCAATTTTTTTTATAAGAATATGATCGGTGTTGGAGTCTTATTTTTGTATCAATTCTTCTGTGGGTACTCTACAACTATCATCTTTGAGTACACCTACACATTATTTTGGAATCTGTTTTTCACATGTACAGCTGTGCTGGCAATTGGGGTTTTCGATCGTGATGTGCCTGATAGAGTTGCTATCGAGGTACCCGAATTATATAAGAGGGGTATTAATCGAGAAGCATATAAGATGCGAACATTTTTGTATTTTATGTTTGAAGGCGTTTATCAATCTTTGGTCTGCTTCTTTATTCCATATTCTGCTTATCAAAGAGGAAGTGTCAATCCTGAAGGACGCGCACCTGATTATCTTGAAATGGGTACGACAATGGCGGCTGCAAGTATCACGATGGCAAATTTATTCACCGGATTTAATGCACAATGTTGGACAATATTTCATTTTATTTCTGTTTTTGGTTCGATGGCTTTATTCTTTGTTTACATTGCTGTCTATAATTTAATGCCATTTTCGGAAACTTATGGATTTAATTATGTTGTGTATAGAGGGGGGGTCTTTTGGTTTTGCTTATTATTGTCCACAGTACTTTCCATTCTTCCAAGATACACTTTAAGATATTATCAAAGAAACTACAACCCTATTAACGTTAATATTATACAAGAGATTGTCAAGAAGAATCCAGAACATAACTTTATACATGATCCTAATATATATAGAGGCATAAGCTTGACCAAAAAACCAACGAAAGATTCATTATTTTCAAGAAATGAATCGATATCGCCTATAACCGCCGAGACAGGATTGACATACACTCCGCGTCCAAGCTTTGCTACAGAGCGTACAAGTTCAGACATTCGCATACATGGACAGCAATTTATTCCACCTGTTCCTCCTATTCCATCAGATTACACTAGTAATACTTCGGATACGCAAGAAGTTCCCACAAGCATGACATATATGAGAACCGGATTAACGGAACCAATGCGTGGTTATGCATTCTCACAAGAGGAAGGGACGGGTCGTATCATGGCACTACCTTTAAGACGACGGAAGACAAATCCTGGACCTATTGGACATTATAGAACAATAAACGAAGAAAATAGTTTACGACGTAGAAGTTTGCCGGAAGTCAGATCTATGATCGACGCTTTCGAAGATGGAGGAGAAAGGACACGAATAGTACAATTTAGGGAATCGATAGGTGGAAATACTATGGTATCGAGTGCTGTCCCTTCAAGAAGGCAGAGTGAAAATGTTTCAGGCATTCAATCAGACGAAAATGATCATGAGCATCAAATTCAAACAATCGTTGAGGATCAACCAAAATCTATAGACAATAATGAAAGTTGAAATTATTCTTAGTTAATCTTTAAAAATTTTGTAATATTATAATTTGAATTATTATTATTATTATTTTATTGTAAAAAAAATATACTTTCAATAGTCTTTATCTATATAATATATTAGAATATATATATATATATTTATATATTATTAATTAATCCAATCTAACGAAAAAAAAAAAAAGCACAATCCTTGTTCTAGCGCAAGTAGTAATATAATTAGCATAATAAAAAATAAAATGTATGTTTAACAAAATTTTTATTTAATAACCGCCTTGCATTTCATGAATTACTGCTTTCGTTCTATCTTCACTCATAATTCCAAAAGAATGTACTCTCATACTAAAAGATCCCGTTCCACCAGTTAAAGATCTTAAAGAAGATGAATATCCTAATAAAGTAGATAAAGGCACAAGAGCTTTTATAATCCTTCTTGGTTTAATTATTACTTGTTGTTGTTTATTTGATGTAGTATAAATCAAATCTGATGAAGGAATATAAATGTCTATAGAATCATCATAATCTATTGAATGTCTTGAAACTTCTAATCCGGAAATGATTCCTCTTCTTGTTCCAGTTAAATCAGAAAGTATATCACCTAAATATTCTTCAGGTATTTCAACTTCCACATCCATTAAAGGTTCTAGTAAAGCTGGTGTTCCATGTTTCATAGCTTTATCAAATGCTTGAACAACACATGTACTAATTGCTGTCTTTGTTGATTCTAATCCAAATAATTTAAGAGAATGAACTTTAATATAAAGACCTGTAATCATAAATCCTAATATTGGTCCTTTATTAAGAGCTGATAAAATTCCGGAATATAATGCCTTTTCTATTTCTTCCTTATCTAATTTTGTTATTAAAGAATTTTGAGGTTGCATTGTATCTATTAATATATTACTTGTAACATCTAATTCAATTCTATTACCACCTTGTTCTAATACTCCTTTATCATTTTCAGAAAGTGGTATAATTTTCAAACTAACTTGTATCTTTTGTTTTTTTCCCATTAATTCACGATCATATAAATGAGTATATTCTGATTGGTTTGTAATAGTTTCTCTATATGATATTCTCATTTTTCCCATTACTACATTAACCTTAAAATCAGTTAATAATCTATCTTTAATAATTTCTAAATGTAATTCTCCCATACCACTAATTAATGTTTGTCCAGAATCAGAATCCACATGAACATGAAAGGAAGGATCTTCTCTTAATATATGTTTAAGAGCTTCTTCTAATGGTTTTTCATCTGAAGTTGAAGCTGGTTCAACCGCACAAAAAAATACTGGAGCTGGAATATCTATATTTTGTAATTGAAGATCTTGTCGTGAATCATTCATTTGAATAAGCGTATCTCCTGTTCTTGTTTCTTTAAGTCCTATAATCACACCAATATTACCAGCTTTAATTGATGGTATTTCTTCTACATCATTAGCATACATTTGTAATAACTTATTTACTCTTTCCTTTTGACGAGTATTTGTATTATATAATGTCATTCGATTATTAATTTTACCTAAGATAAATAAAATTTATCATTATTTTTATTAATTGAAATTATTAAAATAATTGAAACATACCTGAATATACTCTAACAAAAACCATAAAACCTCTTTTAGGATTATGAATAACCTTAAAAGCAAGCGCGCAAAGTTTTTCATTTTCTTTTAATGAAATCTCAATCATTTGATTATTTGATAAAGTAGCTAAAGGTGTTGGACAATCTAATGGAGAAGGTAAATAATCAATAATAGCATCCATTAAAGGTTGTACACCAATATTTTTAAAAGAAGCTCCACAAAATATTGGTATGGCTTTTCCATTTAAAGTAATTCTACGTAATGTATCCTTTATATCTTTAACAGGTACTTTCATAGGATCTTCATTTGCTAAAAAGATTTCTAATAATTGATCATCCATCTCAGATAAAATTTCAATTAAATGTGTTCTTCCTCTAACCGCTTCTTTAAATAATGGATTATCTTTAGTTAAAAGAATTTTATTTACTATAGAACCTTTAGGATCTTTATTCCAATCTAATACTTGCATATCAAGAATGTCTATGATTTCAGAAAATATAATATCACCTTTAGAATCTTTTTTCATTATAGGAATCTGACAAATAAGAGGAATCACTCCTAATTTATAACGTATTTCTCTAATAGTTTTTCCAAATTCAGCTCCAATTCGATCCATTTTATTAATATAAGCGATTCTTGGAATACCATATTTATCAGCTTGAGCCCAAACAGTTTGAGTTTGTGCTTCTACACCTGAAACAGCATCTAAAATAGTAACAGCTCCATCAAGAACTCTAACACTACGTTCAACTTCAATAGTAAAATCAACATGACCTGGTGTATCTATTAAATTTATTTGATGATTGTTCCAACCAAATGTAATTGCTGCAGATGTAATTGTAATTCCACGTTCACGTTCTTGTTTCATGTAATCCATAACTGTATCTCCATGATCAACATCTTAAAAAAAAAATAATTTTAAATATTCATTTAATTAATTAAAGGTATCATATAATATGAGAAATACCTCCTAATCTTTTTGTGAAACCTGCATAATGTAACATTCTTTCTGTTGTGGTTGTTTTTCCTGTAAAAAAAAAAAAATAAAATAAAATAAAATAAAATTTTAAGTTTGAAAATAATTGGATTAAAAAAATCCTACCTGCATCAATGTGAGCTATAATTCCAATATTTCTTGTTTTAGATATTGGATAATCTTTTTAAAGTAATTAAATTATATTTAGTAATAATGATGATTTATAGAAAAATATATAAAAATAAAAAAAAAAAATAACCCTTTGCAGTTGAAGTATATAGTTTTTTATTTATTTTACTTGTAGATATTAATGAAAGGTTTTTTAGATAACCTGATTTTAAAATATAATGTGAAAATTTAAAATTTTGTAACATATGAACCCTTTTCATTAACATTATTAACGGAGGTATATTAGTGAAAAAAAAAAAAAATTTTTTTTTTCGGAAAAAATCTTGCTAATTTGTGCATCAGTCAAAATTGATCCAATAAAAAAAATTGGTTTTACCAAAATAATTGGCTAAATTGTCTAAAGAATCATTTCAAAATCTCTAATTTACACGGATTTTGTTACAATGAGGAATAAATTGTTGGCATCTTTCCGATAAGGACTTTGATGGAAAAAAAAAACCAGAATGTTCTTATACGCATGAAACATTTCCGAGTTGACAAATTTTTTATTAAGGTTCATTGACTATTCATTTTCGCTGATATATTATCGCTGATATATTACTAATTCTCTGCATTTTACATAATATCTAGCTGGCATTCATCGAAAGGAATGGACGGTTCAGAAAATTATTACAGTTCAATAATTCGAAAATGTTACGCTTGCTGTGCTTGATGATATTGGGACGTTCTTCAATAATGCAATATCATGCTTTTAAGTTTTGCTCAAACGGTGGGTTATGGCTTTATATTATATGAAAATTTTTTTTTTTTTTGATTTTAACATCGATACCCATATTGATGATTTCAACGAACTTAATTATTGATTATTTTGGATAGATCTAAGGTTAGGCCATGATAGTCTCTTGTGAAGGTTACGAGTAACGTGTCTAACTTAGAGGTTCTATTACTACATTGTCCAATACATTAGAAGATTAAAAAATCCATGAGGTATATATGTTATAACATGAAAGTACTTTCCTTTTATTATTATTCACTCTATTTTGTTATTTTAATTTAGTTTCTATTAAGGATCAATATAGAAAAGATAGTTTGGTTCTGAATTTTTACTGCCATCATCTACCAACAAAACTTTATTAATAATAACAAGATCGACTGATTAATTGTCGGTAGTACAACTGAAGATTTCTCATTTCCATACATCACAACGAGGTTACTGTTTGTAATTACAGAAAGGACTTTATAAGAAAAAATATGAAAGGGAAATTAGTAAAAATGACAAGACGTGTAAGAATTGTTACCATGTCCTTTATAATATTTAATTTGAGAATTTTATGAGATAATAAATTATATGGTTGATAGGAATTAATTTATTATTGTAAGATTGACTTGGGAATTTGTCTCATCGGGCATGGAACTTCCTATGAAGTTTGCATGTTTGAATGTGGAGTTGAATTTGAATGGTGAGTCATGTCATGTTTGAAAATTTATTTGATATATATAATATATATATCTTTTTTAATTTGTAAATTCGAATATTTATAATTTGTTGCAACATAATAGGAACGGGTTGGTATTAAGAGCGAATCCGGGCTGGCTGAACAATTAAAGAATTATTATTACAAAAAGCGATTTATACAAATTTATCTTGACGGTTAAGAATGATACATTAGGAATAAAAATTTGGGTATTACTAATCTAAAGCCAAATTTTGTAAATTAAAGTTTTTATTTTTAACGTAAACTCCAATACATTCCCCGGTCATCATTACACAAATTGGCGTAATTTTGTTAATTATAACTTTTGATGTAATGCATAAAAATGATCATTTTTTTCCCAATATTTGTTTATATAAAACCCGAGGTGAAATAATTGGCCTCTGGAAAGGTGGTCATAGTGAACGAAATATAAAGGAAATTCTTGACCATTCCAAGCCAACTATACATAATATTATTGAAAAATATAAGACAGAACATCAAGTTTCAAATGCTTTCAGGTTTAGCAGGCCACCTAAATTAACCGACAAAAATGTTAAATATCTTGTAAAAACTGTTAAAGAGGACAGACAATTTTTAATGAAGCATCAATAATTTCAATAAGTTCTAGTACTTATAGCAAACCGTTATACTAGAAACAGAAAACCTTTGGTATTAAAAGCAAATCATAAAAAAAGGTTAGAATCCTATCATGATAGGAGAAATTGGGATTCTGAATGAGATGCAATAATATGAATTGATAAATCTCGTTTTTTATTATTTCAAAATGATGCTCATCATTATTAGGTTTATACTTTCCTTATGAAAAAAAATGATGTAAATTAAAGTTGCAACTTATATAATTGAATTGAATTGCAATTACCAACTTTATAAAATTTATTATAGTTGCAACTTAATTTAAATAATAAATTTATAATTAGTTGCAACTAGTTGTAATCAATTATATAAGTTTAATTGATTTGCAATTTATTGTAATATAACTAAAATATTATAATTATTGCAATTTTAAATTATAATTGCAACTTAATTTAAATAATAAATTATAATTAGTTACAACTAGTTGTAATATTATATAAGTTTAAATAATAATTGCAACTTTTTGTAATACAGTTATAATTTTTATAATAGTTGTAATTTATAACTAGTTATAACCAATTAATAATTAATAATATGTATATTTTATTTTTGTTCATTGATTTTCTTTAAAAAATATTTACATGCTTAAAATATTTAATTTTCAATATTTTTTATTTTTCTTAAAAAAAAAATGAGTGAAGAAATTTTATCTTTTCAAAATTCTAATGATATAAATAATATACTTTCAAGTTATTATACTGAATCATCAAATCAAACTAATAATTAGTATATTAAAAGCTGTTACAGGTAATGTAGATGATGTAGATGATGTAGATGATATAGGTAATGTAGATGATGTAGGTGATGTAAGTAATGTAGATATAGATAAATTAAGTGAATTAGATAATGATAAAAGTAATAAATGTTTAAGTTGTTCAATTATTAGATTCATAATACTATATGTAATATATTTTTCTCCACCAAGATAACCAGTTACTTCTTCAAATGGATTAAGTATTATAACTAATTCTTGTAAAATTCCTATTTATCAGAACTTAACATGATTTTTTCAAGTTACTTTCTATCTTTTTTTGCATCAGTATTTTTATTATTTACTAATTCTACAATTAGCATTTGAATATAACCTTTGATTTTAATTAACCTATTCCAAGTATAATAACTTGAATTCCATCTGGTTGAAATATCTGCAATTACTTGAAAAAAATATTCACTAGTTTTACCAACATTCTAAATATTATAAAAATTATTATAAAAATATAAAAATAATTTGAATAATTAATAAACATAAATTATAAAATTAAAATCTTATCACATCAACTTTATTTTGTAATTTTTTTTGAATTTCATTTAATCTTTGACTTTGTTTTGGTCTTAAAAAAAAATCAATCAATTTTTTTGCTCTTAAAACTAATAGTTTAACAGAAATTAACCCTT
>CAJVPQ010000309.1:0-31123 GCA_910591825.1 Funneliformis caledonium
TTTACTCCAATCTTCAACTGTCCATAACTTGTATTTTTTTGCAAATTTCATCCTTGCGATTCTATGTGTTTTTCGAAAATATAGTTTTTTGCACTTAATCTTTACACTCATTCCATTTCTATATAAGGTTCTCTTTACTGTACATTTACTAACTTCAATTTGTTCTTCTATTTTTAATTTTTTTTGAATTGCAACAGCATTGCTACATTTACCTGTTGTAATTAATCTCAAAACTTTTCGTTCATATCAACCAGTTAAGAGTCACGGACGCCCAAATTTAGGTATGTTTTTATTGTTATCAGTTTTATCTTTATGTTACTTAGTTCTTATAACAGTTGATTGAGAAACATTTTTCTTGTCTGCTATATAGCGGGAAGGAAAACCTTCATCAAATAAGGCACAAATCCTAGCTCTTTTTTCAACAGAAAGATAAATCATAGATATTTTATAAAATTACAAAAAGGCGAAAAAATCATTTTTTTTAAATGTGTCGCATAGTTGTTTTGGAGCAAAAAAAAATCGCATAATAAGTGTTGATATTTATTTCTTAAATCGATCAAAAGAAATGCATCGCCACTTTGACGAAAGATTCATAACAAAAAAAAAAATATTCTTAAAAAAAAGATGAAAGAGATTGATAAAGATTAAGGTATGATAAACTCTATATTTAAGTTTTGTAACACTGTGCCTTTTAAATTACAAGTTATTTCCATTTTAAATTTTGTATTTGGGTGATGCAATACTTTTGATCACCACTGTAAGTGAATATAAATAAGGTTTTTGAAGACAAATAGCTATTTAATTTATTTAAGATAATCATATCTATTTCTAATTTGAAGTTAAATATTATCTGTTATTACAAATTTTTTGTTAATATAGTATAGTAAATATAATCCTAAAAAGGAGAAGATCAATCTAATATTTAACTTAAAAGTAGATTAAAATCTTTATAATTCTGATTAATAATTTTAAAATATATTTATCTATAAGTTTATTTGTAAGAAACAAAAATGTAAAATTGTCTAAATATAATAATTATATGTAATTACATTATTTGCTTTCATATGAGAAGTAAATCTAATTCTAATATTTTTTTGTTAGATCTTTAAGGTAATTGCAAATAAATACATTAATGAAGAATACATAATAGACAAAGATATTATATATTTTGTTTTGTTTTTTTTTATTAATTTAGAGTTAAAAATATTTGTAACATAATAAGCAAAATAAATTAGAGCTTCAGTTTCTTGCTTAAAATGAATACTACTTTTTTATTTTTATCATTATTGAGATCATTTTTAGAGATATAATAAGCTTAATTTTATTTAGAAAAACTTTGTCAGTAATATTAACATTTTTGAAGACTTTCTTTTATTAAGAGAAGAAGTAGAAATTGATTTGACTTCTATGATTTATGATATATTTTTCAAAGAAATTTCACCTAAAGTTGGGGTTTAATTATAAAAATATTTCAATAAACTATTTCTTAATAGAATACTACTATTGATTATTTATAGACAAAAAAGAGTAAATTTTATTAGACTTATTTGTATTGTCTTTTCCATTTTTTTTGTTGATTATTTTTAGTTTTAGTGATTAACAGAAAAAAGTTTTTTTTATCAAAAATATTATAAAATTTCTAAAATGTTTTATAAATCGTTAAAATATTACAATTTTTCTATAATATTTTATAAATAATTTTATACTTATTATTAAATAGTAATAGCAAATAATCAGGTTATCTAGCCATTTTGAAATAATCTCTAAATTAACTTTGAATAATCTAATCATTTAAGATCATTTGTCATTTGATCATTTAAATATAATGTAGGTCAAATTTTATATATTAGTTAAAATTACAAATTTATATTATATGAAATATTTATGAAATTGTTTGAAACATTAAATTATACAATAAACTCTCTATAAGTGCACCCTCTATAAGTGCACACCCTCTTTATATGCATACTATGACTCGGTCCTAAGCTCAGGACTTAGAGCTAAGTGCACATCCTCCATATTCTATACATGCAAGCAATTCTGAATTCTGAATATATTAGAGTACCCTCTATAAATATATTCACGTGATTGGTAACCAATCAGAATTAACCGTCTTATCATGTGATAAATAATTTAATTTAAATAATTCTATATATACTTTCAAAAAAAAATTAAAAAACAGTAATAAATTTAACTATTGGAAATAATTTTGCAAAAAAAAACTTGATTTATATCATTTATAAATGTATTTTTTATATTTTTTTTATTGAATATTTCTAATCAGTTATACAATTATTTATAAAAATAATTAATTCAAATTTTACAAGTGTATGAACAATCAAATTAAATTTGTATTAATTGAAAAAGATTTAGAAATAATCACATGAAATGAATATACTTACGAGTAAATAGGACATGTTAGTAAATAAACAAACTTATATAAATAGAAAGCAGATTGTTGAAAATTATCACAAAAAAGAATAAAATAATAATTAGATTCCATCATGTATCTAAATTAAGAAAAAAGAAATGAAAAACTTACATGATTAAATGTAACTTCTATCCTTTTTCTATTGCATTAAATACTTGTACTATTATGTTATTTTAATATTGAAATTAATAGTATTCTAAAAACATGGCTCTTAAAAGAACCACTCTTACTGAAATCCAAAAATAGGATCTTTGTATTTATGCTTGTGATAATAATAAAAAGACTCAAGCTCAATATGTTAATTGGATGAAGAACAGTGGGATCTTAGAGTTGATGAAAGTACAATTACTTGTATTTTACAAACATCAGAAAAATGACTTAGTTCAAAAACTATTAATCTAAATATAAAACGGCATAAACCTGTCTCCTATCCAGAACTTGAGCTTATACTCAAAGAATTTGTTTTAGATTATCAGCATTGAACAATTTTAAGTGATGCAATACTTATTGAAAAAGCTAAAATACTTGCCAATACATTAAAAATTCCTCAAGATAAATTACAATTTTCCTCAGGATGGCTTCAAAAATTCAAGGATCGGAATGGTATTCGTCAATGAAAGCTTGAAGGAGAAGCCTTATCTGTTGATGAATCTACTATTATTAATGCCTTACCCTTATTAATAGAATGTTATTCTAACTATTCTCTTAAAAGAATTTATAACATGGATGAGACCGGACTTTTCTACAGGTAAAATTTTTATTAATATAAAAAAAAAAAATAAAAAAAATATTAAAATATTAAAAAAAAAATAAATATACTTATCTTATTGATTTATAGATTAGAACCTGATCAAATACTTGCAACCAGATGTCTTGCTAGATGTAAAGTAAATAAAAAATATCTCTTAATTGCATTATGTGTAAATGCTGATGGTTCTCATAAATTAAAACCTCTAATAATTGGCAAATATGAAAGACCGTGTTGCTTTAAAAATATTAAAATCCAAAACATGCCTATGACATACCGTAATAATGCCAAAGTCTGGATGATTACATTATTCTTTCAAGAATGGATTTGGGAATTTGATCATTAAGTTAGTCTAAAGCATCAAGGCCATCGTGTATTACTTCTTATTGATAACTGTTCTAGTCATAAATTAGATGGCCTTACTTTATAATACACTGATGTTCATTTTCTGCCTCCAAACACAACCTCAAAAATCCAGCCAATGGATGCTGGAATAATCATGACCTTTAAAAGACATTATCGTCGTTCTCATATATGGTAAAATATTATATTAAACTTGTATACCTCATAAGCATTTGAAAATTAATTAATTATTTTTTAAAAGTTTGTTGCTGCAGCATGTAGAAGCAAATAATCGTGCAGAAGTCTTACGTATGGATGTCTTGCAAGCAGCTCGTTTTGCCATTAAAGCATAAGATGAAGTTAAAGTTGAAACAATTCGTAATTGCTAGCATTATGTAAAAATTCTTCCTTCTTGTACCAATGAAGAAGCAGATTTGAGAAATATCTTAGAAGATATCCATTGAACTGAAGACTCAATGCTTAATGATCTTGCGGATGATATTCAGGCCCTTAATTTCTCTCATCCAATGAAGTTAGAAGAATTTCTTAACATTTCTGAAGAGAATGTTATTTTTGAAATTCCCAAAGATGATCAAGAACTTGCATATCTTTTTAAAAATACCGATGAGGAAAATATGAATTAGAAGAGAAGGATGATAGTTGTGAAAATCCCGTTATTAAAACTAGCATTGCAATTGCTAGTTTGGAAACTGTATGTATGTTTCTACTCCAACAGGACAATGCGGAAGAATATGTAAAGTTAGTAGGAAAAATTGAAAAATTTTTTAAAATCAAAAAACAAGTTTGATGCGACAAACAAATATCGACACATATTTTTATTAAAAGTAATACTTAGCTTGTGACTTATGCTGTATAATGTTTAAGTTTGAAATGTATCAGATAAAAATATTCAAATTTTAATAAATCCACCGAAAAAAATTTAAAGTTACAATAATTGTGTAACAATATCTGTTATTTCATTGGCAGTTCTTTAAATGCACATCCTCCCTAAGTGTACGAACATGATTGGTCCCAAGAGCGTGCACTTATAGAGAGTTTACTGTATTAATTATTTTAGCTAGAATTATTAAAATCATATAATATAATTTTTAAATAATCAAGTCATTTATCATTTAATGTTGAAATTACTCAAAGGATACATGATTAGTTATTTGAGATTATTTGGATCACTTGCCATTACTGTCATTAAAGGAATAATAAAATTATGTAACATTTAACCATTTAGACTATTTGGCTATTTTTTGATTATTAAAGTCAATTAAATATAATTGAATTTAACCAATTAGCTAAATCAGCTAATAGTCAAAAATTAGGCTTAACCATAATCGAATGTCATCTTTAATTAATTAGAAATAATTTAAAATTAAGAATCACATATTCAAGCTTTTTTGCTGATGTTTTTAGGAGAGTTTCTTATTATGTACTGATCATGATGGGCGAATTTTACTCAGGAATTGAACCAGTAACACATGATGCTTTGGCCGGCATTATTGAACTTACCGAACTTAACCATACGACGATTTTCAAAATTCCCTATACATAGTGTTTAGCCATATACAAACAAAAATTTATTGAATCAATCTGACCAAAAAAAAAATTTCTATTTGTTTTAAACAGTTTTTTCAACATTATTCTCTTCGTAGTGTCATTTATGCAGAACAATTTTGAAAACTCCGACAAATATTTTAAAACAAATAAATATTACAGTATATATATATAAAAAAATGTTTTTTAACAACTCTAACCTATCTGCGATCGCTAAACAAAATTGTAATACAAGTCTAATAAATCAAACTAACACAAATCGCGAAAAAACGCGTATTTTTTTTTTTAGGAAACAATTACTTTCCGCATTATGAATATATGGTATAAAGAATCCTTTAATCTTTCAAGTAATCACATCCTAAACACATTACGATATCGGGAGCATTTACCAACGAACATCCAGGACAAGTCCAAAACAAAGAACTAGAAAAGTTATCATCATTATCAACAATAATTACGGGTTCTGACTCGTTTGTGTGTAATCTCACAGCTAAGCAGACATCACATTGCAAGGCCATTGGACGATTTACAAATGTGCATAGTGAACAAGTCCATAATAATCCCGGAAGTTTGTTTGGTGGGATTTTTACAGCAGATGTTGATCGTGGATTCCTTACCACAGAACTCGTTCCATTGTTAGCTCCTAGGTTATTATTGTTATGTTTTATTCCATTTTTTATGTCATTTCCACACCAAAGGTTATCTCTTCTTCTTCGTTCAGCTGCCAAAGCAGCCAATTCTCTTAATGATAATCCAGATCTATCTCCGCCACCCAACCTTATTCCGCCTTTTGTCATGATTCCTTCAATCTTTCGTCTCTTTTCAGCTGCTTCCAATGCCCTTTGTTGAGCTAAAGCTGGCGAAACATTATGTGATACTCCTTGACCAAGTTGGTATCCATCATTAAGAAATCCAAATCCTTTAATCATTAAATCATCATATTCATCATTTAACTCGTCAAGGAGTTTATAAAATGCAGCATCATGTGGACCACATTCAATATGCGTCAATCTAATCAAAAAGATTGATAAATAAATAATTTCTATACAATTTTTGGAAAAAAATAATGATAATATACTCATGCAACATTGTTCCAATTAAATCATCGAAATCATAAAATCGTCTTTCATCATAATGTGGGCGTAATCTAATACATATTGTCTTGCCACGATCTTTATTAATTCCTAAAAATTAAAAGTATACAAATTATTATTAAAACAAATAAGGATCTATTTTTAAAGGATTTATATATACCAACCAAGCAGACCTCCCTCAGCGGGCCAAATTTCTTCCAAGGTACCTACACGCCAATTACGTTTTTTCATTATAGGTCTCACCTAATTAAATTTTACAAGAAAAAACAATTTCAAAAAAAAATAAAATAAATAAAAGTTAAAAAGGGTACTTTGCGATTACATGAGTGGCGAGCTTTTTCAATAATTGTAAAGCCTCTTCATGATTTGAATATTTAGTAAGCGAACGATAATAGTCGATTCGATCCTCCTTATTCATATTATTAATATCGCTTTTGAATTCGAGTGCGAACGAACAGTCACGCGCAATCCTTATTTATTTATTTCGGACATGTGATACGCTTTTGACTTTGTCATAAACTAAACTTATTAGATTTGTAAAATTTCAATTAATGTAATTAAATGTCTTATTATTCATTTTAAATAAAGACAATTGCAATAAATAGATCTAATAATATATTGATTTGGTTTTGGATCATTTTTTTTTAATTATATTTTTTAATAAAATTTTATCATTATAATTATAATATTATTTTCATTATATAAAATTTTTGAAAAAGTCTTAATTTAAACTTAGTTAAAAAGAATTTAATAAATATTTAAAAAAGTAAAAAAAAGCTATTATGAAAAGAAATATTTTTAATTATTATAAATATATTAATAAATTATTCACAAATTATTATAACTAAATGTAATTAATTATATTCTTATATTTTATAACTTGGTTTATTTTATTTTAATAAATTTAATAAGAAAAGTTTTTAATAAAAAATTTATAATATAATTATATATTTATAAATATGTATTTTATAGTAAAAAATAATGGAAATTACAAAAAATTTATTTTTAAGTTAGTATTAATTATAAATATATTTTATTTAAAAATTATATTAAACATATAAAATATTTATTTTTTTATACTATAAAGTGTTTTGATAATAAATTAGAATATTAAAAAAGTTAAAAAAAAAGCAAAAGTAAATATATAATATAAATATTTATATTATATTATAATTTTAAAACTTATTAATATTTTATTCAAAAATATTATTAATTTGATAATATTAATTAAAATTTAACTAAAATAAATAAAGAAATTAATTCTAAAAAAAAAAAATTTTCTATTTAATATAATATTTTACATTAATCTATATATTTATTTTACTTAATGTATATTTTCTATAATTTTATAAATAAAATAAAAGATTTATTGAATCTCTAATAATATATATAATTAAACCAAAAAATATGAAATATTAAAATATCTTTAATATAATATATATGATAATATAAAAATAAAATCATTACATAACAAGTTTAACAGATTTTTATTTTATAAAATATATCTCTAATTAAATGTCATTCAAGATCTATATTAAAGTGATTTTTCAAATAAAATATTTAGATCATATTTTAACGTTTATTTTTATATTATTCAACTCGATTAATAAAGTTTGTAAAGAATGTTATTTTATTTATAATTTTGAAGAAAAAGATGTTTTAATAAAATTCTTGCTAAAATAATATATGCATACATCATAAGTTAATATGTTATATTTAGAGAAGATCAATGAATACATATTTTGCATACATCAATATTTATAATCTGTTTAAATTATATATGAAATGTAATTTAAATTTAATATTTAACTAAATAATTAATAAAATTGATGTTTATGATATAATTACACAAACATATTTCGAAGTTAATACAGTAAATCGTCCGAAGTTTCGTAATACTGTCCGGAATCTAGTCACGTGTAAAAAATCTTAACGTCAAGGATTGGCGATCATCCAAATAAAATCATATGCCGATCTCACTGATGTTATATAAAATTCAGAATTTTCCTCCCCAAATCACCAAAAAAAAAAAAAAAAAAAAGAAAAAAGGTACTTTTTCTTATTTATGTTATACCAATGTCTTTTGATATATTTTGGGAGAAACTTGATAGACAAGTAGCACAAAAAGTTCAAGATATAATAAATGAACATTTTCGTAATACGAATAATAAACCTTCGTTTATAGGGAATATAGAAATATCGGATTTTGATTTTGGTACTCTACCACCATCAATTGAAATTATTGATGTCACAGATCCTTTTCCAGAATTTTATTTACCCGATGATGTTGTAGAAGTTGATGTTAGTTCTGATTCTACTGAATCAAGAATACTAGGAGATGGAATAAGAAGTGGAAGTAGTAGTAATGGGGTTGGAGTCGGGGTTGGAGTCGGGAGGGAAGGAATGAGAGATAGGGTTGTTAATAATAACGGACATCAAACCTCGCAAAATATTTCCCCCTCTTCGTCTTTTCTTCGATCTCATCCCCTTCATAATAATAATATTATTATTAACAACAACGATAACAACAACAACAATAATAATAACAACAATTCACCGTCACTTACATCCACACCTTTATCACCCATCATATCATCATTCTCGACTGCTTCAGATTCATCTACAGATTATTTATATTTTCAGAAGCAACAACCAAGGTTACGAGAACAAGCAAGGACCGAAATTCCTTTACATTTAAGAGAGGATTATCATGATAATTTACGATCAGAAGAAGAAGAAGTACCATCGAAGCAAGATACTGATGCACAAATTCATATCGCAATAACTTACAAAGGGAACATGAAAATGACCATTTCTACCGAATTATATATGAATTATCCTAGTTTAATGTTTATGAGTTTACCTGTTAGGTTGACTGTAACAGGATTTGAATTTTCTGGTGATTATTTAAATTGAGGGTCTTGATTTTATTTTAAAGAAAAAAAAAAAAAAAAAAGACTAGAAGAGCATTGACTTTCTCGTTTTCTTTATTCTTGGATTATCGGTATATAGCTACAGCTGTGATTGCATATCTTCGACATCGAATTAATTTTTGTTTCTTGGAACCAAAGGATCCCGAAGAAAGGTAACTAATGGAGTGATCATGATCGTTAATTATTTAAATATACGATTCGCGTAAAGATGAATCGTAATTTTTACATTAATATTTATATTTTTAGCCTTTTAAAAGATGTTCACATTGAGTCCGAAATTGGTGATAAAGAAAAGCAAGGTAAGTAAGATGAATTTTATTAATAATAAGTTACATTAAATAATTTACTTTACATATCTAATTAATTAACTTGCTTTCTCTTTTACATTAAGTTTTGAAGAATGTAGGAAAATTAGAGAAATTTATTGTTGATCAGCTAAGGAAATTAATCGATGAAGATTTTGTATTTCCAAGTTATCAATCTCTTGAATTATAATAACGAGGTAACGTTAACTTGGTCGGTAGGAGAATTTATAAATTTTAGTTGGAGATTTTCAGCAGACTATCTCAAAGGGGGATTCGTTATCTTGCGTAATACACCTAGAAAAGAATATTGAAGGAAGGATTAATTAAATATTATCATCACACTTGAAAAGTAGAAAAAGTAGAATGTTTACGCACTTTCCAATATAAACGCAGTTAATCCCCAAATTTCAAGTCCAATCTCTTTTGGTGTTGCGAATACCTAAAAATGAAAGAGCAAAGAACAATCCTTTTTTGTTTCACTTCCAAACACTTTTTACATTTTAAAGATATCATTTCGATCATACATACAGGATACTTGATTTTTGAATCTCTAAACCTTTCCAATCTCCTCTTGTCTTTATTCAGCAGATCTTTCAAAGTGACGCTAAAAACACCGTAAACCTCATCTTTATTAAAGTTAACTTTCTTAATGTCAATAGGGTGCTTAATAAATCCAATGAAAGGATGTACTTTAATTGTTCTGTCTTTATTTGGCAAAGTTGAATCTGTCCCTAAAACATCTATTTGAGATGTTGGTATACCAATTTCTTCACAAGTTTCTCTTAATGCCGTTGATTCTAATGAAGAATCTGTTGATTCCTTTTTTCCTCCTGGAAAACTATTATAATTGATTTGAAAAGTTTATTTTTTTTATTAAAAAAAAAAAAAAAATTAGATTATGAAAAAAAAAAAACTTTTTATAATACCTTACTTCACCTGTATGAGTTTTTAAATTCAGACTTCTTATTGTAAACAAAACGCTTGGTTTACCATTGACAATACAGAGAGGCTATTAAAATAAATAAATAAACAATTTTTTTTTTTTTAAAAAAAAAAAAAATGTTAAATAATTTTTTCCGTTTACCATCAAAACAGCAGCCTCCTCGATCTTTTTTGTAGTATCAAAAGTAAATTTATAATTTGATTTTCCGGAAGATTGTAATCTATTTCGAATAAGTTCGATCGATTCCGGAGTAAAATCTATTGTATTACCGACATCATCACCATCATTCTCTCCATCATTACGTGAAGATGATGATGATGATTTATTAGATTGGTTATCGTTATAGTAACGAAATGATTTTATTCGTAAATTCGTTATCGAATTACTATTTGTTACGCGGAAATAAGAGAGGAGCAGGTTAAGAGGGTTTAATTGCTTAATCATCCCTCATAAGTGATTATTTTTTTTTTTTAAAAAAAAAAAAAAGATTGAATATCCTAAATTTTAGGGCTTTATGACATGGTTCGCGATATTGGATTGGCCAATCAGAAACTTTGTCCTCTTATTTCACATGTTAAAAAGTTAACTTCATTTACTTTATTCTCATTACATGTAAGGTAATTTAATATTTTTTGTTTATTTTTTATTGTTGATTTTTATTGTTGATTGTATTTACGTTTTTTTTATTTTTATATAAACAATTCTGTCGCAAAAAAAAAATTATATATATAAAAAAAAAAAAAAAATATGTGCAACGAAATTTACAGGTTTAATGGAGTAAAAACTATTATCGAAATATGAGCAAAATTAGCAAAGAAAAAAGACGCTTATTTTGCGACAGATGATTTTTCGTAATAAAGACGATGGTAAGAAAAAAAAAGGTAAAAAGAAAAAAAAGAGTAAGAAAAAAAAGAGAAAAGATATAAAAAAAGTTTTTATAAAAAAAAAAAGAAACTATTTACTAAAAAAAAAAAAAAAATATTAACATAAGCATTAAGCGATTTTAATCGAGAAAATCTTGAGCGTATTAAATTTAATAGCCCATATTCGCGGTAACAGGGACGATGGATGGAGTGTGGTGGGTAATAAAAGGTATAAACTAATTTTACCACAAGAAGAAAACGGTTGAGGAGAAAAAAAATACAAAAAAAGGAAAACGGACGATATTTTTAATCCTCCATCCAAAAAAGAAATCCCATTTCAGTTTTTTTTTTTTTTTTTTTGTTGTTGAGAAATGCATTGTTGCAAGAAAATTTTAACGAAATTCCACATAACAAAAGATTACTAATAATTGTTAGATTATCCATTATTTTGAGGACAGTAATAAAAAACTGCTACCAACCACAGTCGCGCTTAATGGAATGGTGATAATAAAAAGATGTCAGGTAATTTCGAAATTAGGCAAATAAAGAAAAAATTGTTATAATACGATCCGAATTCCAAAAGACGATATACGGTTTTGATTTTTTGGTATTAAATTTCGTCGTCGAAAAAATAAAAATTTCGAAATCCCTGACACAATAGTTCCATCTCACATGCAAGTTCACAAATCATTTGATCCTTTTTGAATAAAATGTGTCCGTCTCACAACATAAAGAAGTCTTGCGATTCGTGATCGTTTGCATTCGGTGAACGACGGGTCTTATCGGTAGTAGTTATTTTATACTGGACGGGGAAAATAATCCATTGTAAGGTTTGTCTCCAAACCGGTTCTCACAAGCAATTCAGCTGTCATCTAGTTATTCGTGATTCTGACGGATTAAAAACACACGATGACGCGATAGCACTTGTAGACGATGAACACACGGAGTCAATCCTTATATAGAGATTTTCTTCAACCGTAATTTAGAATTGTTGCCTTTAAAAAAAAATGGTAAATAAATTATAATTATTAGAACAAAAAAAATTTTGTGTATTTGGAGATTTTTTTTTTTTTTGCATACTTACGAGCTTTTTAACTCGAGCAAACAATTGTCGATTGACTCTTGCAACAAAATGCAAACGTTTTACGTATTATATATGATATATATTGTGAAAAAAAATTGGAAATAAAATGCGAGACGGATGGAAAAAAAACATTAAATTGTAGCAATCCATGGGACCGCTGGTCTAATAAGCGAAGGAAAATAAAGAGAAAAAGTAAAAAAAAAAAAAAAAAAAAAAGAGAAATTTATTATACAGCACTGCTAGCCGTAAAAAAATTTTTTTTAAACGTTATTTACAATTAATGAGGTGGGCGAAAAGCCGCACGACTTTTTAACGTACGCAAAATGGAGGGTTTATATATTTCCAGAGAAAAAAAATTTTCAAGGGAGGCTTTTCCCATCCAGGGAATGATCAAAGTTGATAAACAAAATATCCAATGTGTAAAAAAAAAAAAAAAAAAAAAAAAAAATTTTTTTTTTATATTATGTATTATGATGCATGCCCCAGGAACTATCTGGAACAATCATATCGAGAATCAATTTTACTTTTAGGAAAAAAAAGAAGAAAAATAATTATAAAAACACTGAAAAACGTCACTTATATCCAATAACGCCATAAAAACGCCTCTTAAAATTTAACTTCAAAAATATTCCATTATTCTGAAAGCTTATGATAATTCATATTAGTAGAATTAAAATCCGAATAAAGTAAGATTATGTGTCTCCCGCAGTTCTTTTTAATTTATTTGACATACATATCTTTGAACACTACCACATTGTTCTTTTCTTGAGAATGGTTTCTTTAATTAGTCAAAAAAAAATTTTTTTATTCAGGAATTAAAACATGTTTAACGAGCAACAAATAAGTTATATAAAAGGAATACAGTATAGACCTGAAGAGAACTTGTTAGGAAATGAACTCGTGGCCTAGAAAAACAATTATGTGAAGAATTTGGAATGCATTATTGAAAAAAAATAGTTTCTTTCTTTTTTCTTTGTTTGTGTAATATTAAATACATATATTAAAAAAAAAAAAAAAGCTTATTTTTTTAAGGGGGAATGGGGCGTTAACATCTAAATTATCTAAATTAATAAATTTACATGTGGAATCGACCGCAGGGAAGGGAGGGGGGTACTTTGCTATTGATTAAATATAGGTTACTTTCATTCGATTCGTTAAAGGAACGTATCTCGTTTATTCTTTCCATTTTATACCATTGTTCTTGAGATAATGTTTTCACAATGGCAAGCAAACTTAGCCCAAATCCATTACAGCCAACCGAGTACATATGAACCACTCCCATAATTCAATTTCGAAGAAACATTGTTTTTTTTTTTAACGGTTAAAAATAAAAGGAACTTTATAAAGGTTCCTCTTTTCAATTGGCAATATTTTCCATTTATCGCTACTTTACCACAAGTGGAAGACAATTATGCAAGAAGCCTTTTATTTGTATATATTACATGTTTTTTTTTTTCATGCATCTATCAGTAAATTGGATTGTCTATGCGGAGAATACCATTTGCATAATAGAACTTACTACCAATGCTCTATTCCTGTCAATAACTATTATTGAAATGACCTGCATCAAAACAAATAAAGTTACTTTAATTTGGGAAAACCTCAAAAAATTTTTTTTTTTTTTTTTTTTTATTGGATCATCTTTCTATAGTTCCATTTATATTTTTTCCATTGTATTTCTTACCAAAAAGAAAAAAGAAAAAAAAAAAAAGAATTGTATGCAGATAAGCAAGTAACTTTACGTAACACGAGATGAGATGGCTACCCATTTGATTAAAAAAAAAATTAATCTTTGAAAGCCTCCATATTTATATTACCAGGTTCAGTCAGACCGTGCATGAGTATACCTTAACCTTGACTTGAATCTTGTTCCTTTGCTTCCTTAATCATTGAGAATTTTCTGTATTACGCTACCATATCCTAAGCCTTGGTTGAATGCTATTGTAGAAGTTTTTTAATTATTTTTATTAATTGGGCTGAATAATTTTTATTTATTTACCACAACACATATGACAAGATTTCAAAAGATTTAAAGATTTTAAGTTTAAAAAACTACTACATAAACAATTATAAAGTATTACACATGCAGACTTAGTATTAAAAGCCCCACAGTGGTAATGAAAAAATCGAATCCTTGTCCTTTTTTAATCAAAAAATTAAATTTATTTTCACCCATTCCCCAAAATTGATTTCAATTCTGATTTGACAATAAAAATCGACGGTGTTTCCTTGCATATCGTTGATTTCATCTCGTCATCGTAATATTCAGCTAGAATCTCTTTTTTAGAATCACCAACATTTCCTTTTATGAAATGAATGACAAAATGATGATGGAATAGGAATAAGGTTAGGATAATAGATAGGTAAATGTTTCAATTATCAAAGCCTAGTATTTAAGGATAAATTTGATGAAAATTTAGTAATAAATAATAAGTTTATCTCGTGTTCCCCTGCCCCCCTATTCGAACTCCTATTCTAAATTGATGATAATCTGATGTTTATTTTTTTTTTTTTTAAAAAAAAAAAAATTTAACTTATGGTGATTGGATTGCATGAATTTTCCCTGTTCACCTTGATGTTTATCAATTATTGAATCATTTTGTAAGGAATGTGAATTCTTTTTTTCTTTTTGTTATATGGGGCATAACAAATAAATGAACAGTGCTACGAAAAAAAAATTTCAACGTTCAAAAATTGCAGAACGCCACATCAAAACAACAACTTAAAAATTATGTGATACTACCCCCCAAGAAAGAAACCCCCTTTCCCCCCATCCCGGAATGATTTTGGGGAAATCTTACTTGAACATGACGACAAATTGCTAAATTTATGTGAGACCGAGATCGCTGATGCCCTTGAGTGACTAGGTAGCCGCAAAATTTGTTGTGATCTATTTATTTAATATCAGATATAGATTCTTATGCGTTCTATAAAGTATATTTGTGATGTCATTATAAAGAGCTATTCTTGATAAATCGTGATATACTTTTGATTTTGTAGATTAAAGTTTGCAAAAATATCCTAAAATTTACTACGTACAAACCTTTCTAAATGCTCTCTATCTATAAATTCTCTATATGCTATAAGAACCTTTAATTTTTTTACTCTCTATAAATGCAAACCCTTCTAAAAATACATTCCGTCTTTATTATTTGGTCTAAATGGGGCGCATTTGTCTTGTACTTTAGCTTTTTGCATTGTGGATTCTTTTACCGATCATCATTAGGTCTTTGCCGTACCGCAGCATCTTATAATAAATAGTTAATTAGTCACGTCTTCGAAGTTCTTTTGCGAATTTGTACTCATGGTGTCAATTATACTTTTCATACTTGCCTACAAAATAACAGAGTTGACCGGATGAGAATAGAATATATGTATGCTTTTTATACGGTTTTGCAAAAAAAAATACATATGGTGAAACGTTCCAATGATGCATCGTGAAGGTTTAAAACATACAAATCAAAGTGGACTAATGAACGCGTAAGAAACTCGTAATAAAATGATCGATGGTAAAACATTAATTTGTTCACCGGTTCATGGAATCGTGGACGATTGATATTAACATTTGGAAGTGTAATAATTTCTTCTGATTCACATTTTTTTTTGTAAAAAATTCCCCGGTGTGGAGTCATTTTGGATGATGTCACGGAGGAGCTCGAAAGTTTTAGAATAGTGGTTTGATATTATTTTTGTCAAAGAAATTTTCCGATTTATATACAAGAGAGGTTGTACAATAATAAAAGCAATTCTTTTGTTTTCATTTATTTTTGTTTTTTTTTTTTTTATAATCTTCACACACTAAAGTATTATTTCTTTCGATTTAACGAAATAAAAAAAAATTCCGTATTCATTTCTTTTAAAAAAATTCCGATATAGTGAAATCGTAATATTTGTATAGACGACACAACGTTATTGAATCCATTAAATGTTCTTTACAAATCCCTTTACCCATACTACCTTACCATCCCAAGATAATAAGTGTCAATTATAACTAAACATTTATAGTAAGTCAGACCCACAACTTCTATTGATAGGGAATCTTGACATCTTAAAAGATTTGTTATGGTGTACAATAATGACAATGATCTAGCTCGCGAACAAGAAAAATTTTAATTGGAGATAATATACATCACAATTGTTAAGATTATGAATTGTTCGCTTTTTGTTACGAGAATAAAGTTAGCCCCCGATTCAAAGCAAAAAAAAAATTTTTCCACGTGTAATTCATTTTTAAGATAATGTTCTCTGATTGTTTTAACGAAATTATTATTAATCATTAATTTATCCAAAGTCGTTCATTTTCACGAAGGAAAAAAAAAAAAATTTAGATAAGTATTCTTACGAGAAAAAGGTGTGTTTGATAATCAGTTAAAATAATAAATCATTCTCATAGTATAAAAATCACTAAAAATAAGAAAATTTCTTCACTATTAAAAAACTTTTTTAACAATGGTTGAAACAGAATATGTGATCATTTTCGTTTCATGCTTTTATGTTTAAAATGATTTAACGTCACAGAGAATTCATTGTAATTTTGCTCTCTCTCTCTCTCTCTCCTTTTTCTTATTTAATGCAGACTCGAAATTCTAACCGTCTTCTTGGAGACCAAAAGAGAATCTTTCACGTACACCGTAGCGAAAATGACGACAAACCCGAAGAAGAATTTTCCATCATCATCTCCCAATTATATAATTATATTAAAAGAAAAGTTATTCTCTATTGGAACAAATTGTGCTCTCATCCTAAACAACGACATATCAAAATAACTGGTCTGTCCATTATCTTGTTATTGTTCGTCTTACTTGTAAGTAATGGATCTCAAACAGTTTTCATTATATACACTATAAGTGTTTTTTCAATAACATGCGTTTAATAGTTATTCCCAACTCCACAACCATCATCGTTTTTCAAACGATTCGTTGATTCTACAACTGGGATCTTTAATGAAATCAACACTTTAGATCTTCCCGGTATTTAAATAAAATTTTTCTTGAAAAGGATTAGATCTTTTTTTACTTTAAGAATTTATCATGATCAATTCATTATTTAGCTTCTGACGCGATCATGAAACATACGGTATCGTGTCGTCGCGTAGCAAATATGATCGAAAGAAGTCCGGCTTTTCATACCCATGGTAATATTATTGCATCCAACTTGAGAAATTTCGGAGAAACGGTCATGATAGCAGGGCAAAGTTTACGTAAAATGTATCGTAAAGGATCATTTGTATTCACATCCTTTGATATAGAAATTGACGCAATGATGAAAAAATTAGAAAAGTTGGAATATGGTGATATCAGATATTTTAACGCTCGGTTGAACAAATTGGCAGACATTGTTAAGGAATTTCGTGTTATAGTGGCGGAAGCAAGTAAATCTGTTATGGATGCGGAAAATGTACGTGATGGGGTCGAAAAATATATTATTGAAGGTAATAGAGAAGCGCAACGATATATTGATGAAAATCAAGTAAGTTTTACTGAATTAAATAAAGCCAAAGAAGAACTACTAATTACTAATGATATCATGAAGCATTTACAAAGTACTGCCGTACACTTGGATCAAGTTAACAAGATTCTGATAGATTATGAAGATAAATTAATGGATTTAAGCACGGAAATGAGTCAAACTGAAGGGAAAGATTTTTTGGAAATTTCGAAACCTGATCTTCAATACTTGAAGAGTTCTATAAATGTTTTGAAAAAGAGTCATGATAGATTCGTGCATAAGGAAAATTCAATTAATACATAGTTTGACATGTGTTAAAAAGTTAGTGCGTTTTTATGATTTATGACTTAAATAAAGGTTTCAAAAGTTGTATATAATGATCTGAACCCAATCGTCGTTTAAAAGTTAACAAATTTCTTTTTTTTTTTTTTTAAAATAAAAAAAAATTAGTGTATAATTTTATAATTCTCCGTCATCATCGCTTTCTTCACTTTCACTTTCATTACAGTCGCTACCATTACAATCGCCACCTCTTTTCTTCCATTCCAAAAATTTATCCAAAATTTCTCGTTCCTTCTTATTCATCTTTAATTTACACCGATTTTTTTTTTTTTTTTTTTTCGAATAAGAATAATGAGTATTAAATAGAATTCAAGGTTGAACTTCAAAGTAAAAATATTTTACCTTTTCAAAATCATCTTCATTCTCATGATCATATCCGATTAAATGACAAATACCATGTGTATACAAAACAGGTAATCTTTTTTCAACAATTTCATCATGTTGTTTACACCATCTCATAACATATGGTACCGATATTATCATGTCTCCAAGATTTTTATGTTCTGGCGTTAATGGATTAGGTAATTTACCTGGCATAATCGCCTACACGATATTTTGGAAGAGGAACGAAAAAAATAAAATAAAATAAAAAATAAATAAATCGTTTGAATTCCTCCTTCCCCTATATTACCTGATGTAATGGAAAACTTAATACGTCTGTGGCTTTATTAATATTCCTATATCGTAAATTTAATTCTTTAATTTCCTTGTCTCCTACGAAAAATACACCCAAGTCCCATTTTGAATATTCCGTAAAATTTAAGATTTGTTTAATTTCTTTATGAATCATTCTTCTGCTAGTCACCTCTTTTAATAATTGTTGTACTGCTGATTTAATTATGACCACCATGTCGATAAATTTTTTTTTTAATTTTATTCAAAAAAACTTTATTCGCATATAAATTAATCATATGACAACTCCATATTTTATAAATTTAAAGTAATTGTACAATTTTATTGGACGAATAAAAAATATATTACGTTAAAATACAAATTCTCTCACTAAATATAATTACCCTGTTACAGTATACCCCTGCTTTCTCAATAAAAAAAAAGAATTTAACTGATGCATTAATTATTATTCGATGTTTATTAAATCGATCAAATTTCCCTTTGGTTGTTTCATCTCCTCGGGAAAAAATTCCAATAGTTTTTCATATAATTTGGTCCGTTCATTAAACGTATCATTGGTTTCATCTAATCAAATATTATCATAAAATAATAGTGAAAAAACTCACTAAAATAAACAAATCGTGTTTTATTTGTAAGTCTTTGCAAATAAATATTAATATTCTACCTTTACCTCCAAGGATTAAACTAGTTGATAATCCATAAAACTCTGAACTTTCTTTCTCATTTGTGTGATCTACCACTTGAGCAAGCTGAACTTGAAGGTATTTTAGTGCCTTGATTGAATCACCTTCAAGACACATTTCCCGAAATCTAACAAAAAATTGTCAATGAGAAAATAAACATGTCATTTACTATATTGATTTATTACTTACTTTTGTTTTCTTATTAGGAATTTAATTTGTCTGAGCAAGTCTCCAGATTTCGGTCTGTGATATAAGATAAATGGTAAATTTGATATCATTCATAATAAAAGGTTACATTGAAATATTAATTACCTAACTAACTGCAATTTCCAAAAATCATCCAATCTCCGTTGCTTGGAAACTTCTGTTTCGACAGTTCTTCCTCCAAATAAATATTGTACTTTATTCTCACTGTCATAAACCATTTGATATGCATATCTCGGACGTGGTTCTAATGTTTCATCACTCGTCTTATATGGATCAAAATTTTCGCTCTGATATAACTTTGTCCACTTTCCCATTTTTAAATCATAAACCCAAAACGAATTTCTAACTAGGGTGGCTTTTTTATCCCGTTTATCCTTTTTATCCTTGAGACCAGCAAGAACAAACAATTCTCGTGTGTTGATATCAAAAGTTGTCCTCTGCATAGAGACTTCATCTTGATCATCTTGAGCTGCATAATCAGCAGGTAAATCATATATCGAATCCGCATTAATATCGTAAATGTAAAAATCACTATTAAATAGTATAGAAAAAGAGGACTAATAAGATAAATTATCAAATGATCATTCAATAAATCCTAGTTATTGCCTACCCATCAGGTCAATCATGAGGCAAACCTTAAAAATTTATTATCCCTTTCTCCTCCTATTATATATAACAATTTTTCATTCGGATCCAATAACATGGAATGCCCAATACGTGATTTGAATTGAATTCGATCATTTATATCATTTCCATCTGATCTATAAAAATAATTGGATTTTTTTTTAATTTGTCATTGAGGAAATTTGAAATCTAATAAATATTTTACCTAATTAATTTCCATTTCTTGGATGCTATATTATAACTAAATAGACCACTATAATAAAACTGCTCTGCATCCGGATGAACTGTTCTACCACCAAATACATAAAGAATTTGTTTTTCTGAATCTATACACATTTGATGGTCATATATTAACACTGGTCCACCATCCAACTAACATATAAATTAAGAGAACATAAGTTCACGTTGAAAATTAAAAAAAAAATTTTATTGAGGGAAATTCTTCTCACCAATGTATTCTCTGAAAGTTGTTCCCATTCATTACATATTATATCGTATCGATAAAAATCGGAATCATAATTAGCATTTGCACGCATATCGCGACCAATAAACCGTCCAAGGACATATATTTGCTTGTTGTCAGGATCCAAGCAAATTTTATGATTAGATCTTGGACCAGGTCCACCTTGTCTAGAACAATTCATTTATTTAAAAAAAATAAGTTGTCTGGATTATATTGACCAAAAGGAAAATTTCTTGACCTACACTTTGGTATCAGAACTAATTAGAGTCCAAATCTTCGTATTCACGTTATAAACCCAAAAATCAGATAAATTGTCCGCTCCATTCCATCCGCCAAGTAAATATATGCATCCTGCCTATTCAACCGAAAAAAAAAAAAAAAATTTTTTTATTAAATGTTTGTAAGTTATTGTTATTTGAAAATTAACTATGAAGCGTTACGTACCTCAACATCAATACACATTTGATGTCCTCCTCGCATACAAGGTGAATCGCCATCTTTAATCACACAAGAAGAAATGAACATGTGATAATATAAAAATATTTACAAAGTAGATGTAAACGTACCAATATTCGTTGCATCAATCTTAGTCCACTGATGCTTATACGCATGACTACGAATATATTCCTCAAATAACCCTTTCTCTAAAGCATTGGACACACGTTCTTCCACCACCTGAAAATCACCATTCATAACTAATTGAGTGTACAATTCCGTTAAAAACGGGTCTTCAAGGAGCAAATTTGTTCGCGATTGAAGTGAATTAAAGGCATCCAAATAATTTCTCTGACGAAAATGCTTTAAGCAAAGACGTATGGCTTCATTTTCTCGATACTAAAATTTAAAGCGTGAATTAGCAACTTTTTACAAATTATCTTAATATTAATAACTTACAGTTATAAAGTCATAATAAACTTTTTGAACGACTTCTTGATCTCGTATTCCCTTCAATTCGATGTACCATATACTAAAATTGAAATTAGGCGCGTATGCAACAAGTGGAACGATCTTGATATACTGACATGGCAATATCTATAAACATGATAAATAACTTAATCATAATTTTTTAAACATTTGGCAAATTTATGGCTAAACGTACCACATTGTTTGCCTGGTGTTTGAGTCGAAAGGTTTCTGGGATCTCGTCATTTCGTAAACCTAACAGCGAATGAATAAAATAAAATTTCAAACTATTTTTGGTTTTGATCTTAAATTTAGAAGTTAAACTAGTTTCGAAATTTGTCTAATATATAACAACTCTTCAACTACCGCTACTAAGCAATTCAATCATATTGTTCGGTGTTAAACCTCCGTAGACCTTGAACTTTTTGAGGTTACATACGTGTCCTGTTTGACAAATAACGCGAAAAAAAAAAAGCATGGGTAAATTTGCATTTCAAAATGTGAAATTAGTTAAAGTGAACCTGCCTTTATTAAATTTTCCAAACGTTATACTATCTGACAAAGATATGAATGAAATTGGTTACGGATAAATATAAAATTTAACATTAGGGCAACACTTTGAACTTTGTCTTATGAGTGAAGAAAGGATACGAACAATGGCCATTGATTCGAGCTTGATTATGATATACTGCAATTCGTCACCACAACTACTTGACCACCTGGAAGACTGTTCCAAAGGCTTATTTTCCATAATATTACGAGGATAATAAAAGGCGGTATATGATGAATAAGAATGAATTTCATATGGCAACTTTTCTAATGAAAGGTCAAGTTCTAATTGATTCCGTTTTTTAATGGAAAGCATTTTTATTAAACGGAAGAAAAGTCAACAATGAATGGAACTTGAAAAAAATAATGATCGTTCCAAAGAACAATAAAACTCCAACTTCCCGAATTATTCCGATTTGATTCGGAGTTTCGTAATAGGGAAATTGCCGGCGTTAAAAAATTTTTAATTTTATTAATTTTATTAAAAAATGTCACATTTAAAGATGAATAAAAAAAGGGGGGATGATCAATAGAGGAAACCGACTAATAAATTATAATACACGAAAAAAATTTTTTTTCTTAAATCATTTTTTCTTTTTGTGTTTCATACAACCATCCACCGACACCTGGACCTCTTAAGTTTCTACCACCTTTTCCACGTCTTCCCCTACCACCTGTTCCAGGTTTGTCTTCCTCATTTCCACCAGCCATGATATAACCCTCGGTTTCATCACCAGTTTTCGATTTAACTTTTACGCGACGTGCCCCGTCTCCATAGGGTCCAACATCACCGGGTGTTATATCCGGATCAGGTGGAAGGTCTTCACGTAAATTTGTTTCCTTTGGACTTTGCGATTCTGACATATTTGTCAAAAAAGAATTTAAAGTTTTTTATTTTTATTTTTTTATTTTTTGATTTGGAGCTTTTTGTAATCGCCTTACGATTTGAATCGAGAGCTTTTTTTTATAGCGAAAAATTGTGGGCTATTATGATGATTTATGATGACATATTTTCGTCAATTCATTAAGTCACATTTGTATCATAAAATACGCAAATTTTCTTTCATTCATGATTCATTATTTTGAGACTACTTGGATAGATAGCGAGTTAAATTAGAACTCTGTAAAAGCTAACCCCATTGTGCAGCATTAAAAAAATCGTAACCGGTTGGCGGAGGTGGTCTTAAGGAAGGCGGCAAATCTTTTGTCAACCCCGGTGGCAATTTATACTTGAAAGTTTGTACAGTCGGCTGCTTCCATTGCTCTTGTGTGGTAAATTTATTCGATTGCAAGATATGTGGGTTAAGTGCCAAATAATCTACCACATAAAAAAAAGGAAACGAAAAAAAATTATTCCCAAAAAAAAATATTTGCACTTGAATTAAATAAATTTTAATTACAATATGGATCAATGAACGTAAAATCTATTCCCTTTGGAACGTGCGAGTATTTACAGCTCAAACCGTACGGACAATATCCATCATCTTTAAATTTTCGACAAGTGGGATTTTTGCTATTTTCAATTAATAATTCAACAGGATCTATATATATATAAATAAATATTAATTTCCGGATTTTGAAAAATAGGAAAATGAAAATGTTTGTCTCTTTACCTTTATATAAATCATAGTGAAGTTTTACATTAATTTGATGTTGAGTACCCTCGAGATGTTTTTTTCTGTTTTCAGCATTGTCAGTCAAGGAACGATCACAATAATCGCAATAATCTAAAGATCAAATACATATATATATTTATTTATTTATTAATTTATTTATAAATACATTTTATATATTTATTGATGGCTTACACTTTTTCACCATGTTTTCTCAAGTTCAAAAACTGGACGCGGAAACTTTTTGTGCATAATTTGTATGTGTTGATCATGTGATGGAGCAAATTTGCTTAGTAAAAAGTATGACAAAAATTTTTTGCAAATTTTTTTTTTTTTTTTTATATCATACCATCCAAAAAAAACAATAAAGAAAAGATATATATTCTTCTTGCTCGTAAAAAAAAAATTCTGAAATCTTAACAGTTAACCCATTTTAAAACAACAGGCCGTTTTTCTTTTATTCAACAGCATTGTTGTTAACCAACCGCTTCATGTTTTGTCCATCACTTGAAAATAGACAACAGCGTGAACACATTTTCAGAAAGCGTTTACAGAAACATAAACGTAAGAAGTTGATGACCTAAAGCAAATTAACGAATTCCATATCGCAGATTTAGAGACGTCATATTACGACCAGTTTACTTTCCAACCTTTTATTGTTACATTATATCCCCGTATTCCTTTAAACTTAGCGTTATAAAATTAAAAAAGTATTGCAATCATGGATACCCTTAATATCGGAGGAAATGAAGGCGATCGATTTTATCGGTATAAAATGCCCAAACTTATTTCAAAGGTAAATTACTCTTTTAATTTTTAAACTTATCTGTTTATCGGGTAAAAAAAAAAAACTCTTCTTTTTAGTAATCCTTAGGAAATTATTTTGAAAATAAAATCTAATTAAAAAAAAAATTTTTTTTTTTTCCTGATCTACATATAGATCGAAGGCAAAGGCAATGGAATCAAGACCGTTGTCCCTAACATGTCCGATATCGCACGCTCCTTGAGTCGACCACCAACTTGTAATCATCAATGAATTATATTAATTAATTTAATTGTTTATATCTTTGTACTAATCTTAATCTTTATCGCTTATATAGACCCAACTAAATTTTTTGGTTGTGAACTTGGGGCTCAGGTTAATTGCGATGAAAAGAAAGATCGTTTCATTGTAAATGGTGCACATGAAGCGACAAGACTTCAAGAATTACTCGATGTCTTCATCAAAAAGTTTGTTCTTTGCGCTGATTGTAATAACCCTGAAACTGATTTGGTATTTATACATATATCTATATATTTTATTTATTTAATTATTTATTTACATTCATCGATTTCAAATGCTTAATATATAATATGTGTGTTTTAATAGATAATTATCGGTAAAAATGCAAATACTCAAAAAGTCATCCGTGATTGCAAAGCCTGTGGTCGAAGAACCGAAGTCGATATGCGTCACAAACTTGTTACTTACATCTTGAAACATCCACCAACTTCACCTAAAGGTAAAGATGGTAAGAAAGATAGAAAAAATAAGAAGAATGAGAAGAATGGTAATGAATCTCCAACATCCCCAACCAGAGATTCTGCAGAAGGTTCTGATGATGAGCTTACTAAACGTATTGTTGCTGAAGCTTCCGAGCTCCCTATTGCCGATAAAAATGCCAATGATGATGATTGGGCTGTCGATACTTCTCCAGAAGCTGTCGCCGAACGTATCAAAGATTTAGAGCGAGATGTTAAAACTTCTCTCATCATTGATGATGATTCCGAAGGAGAACAAGAACCTCACGAGATGCTTGACGAGTGGTTGGAAGATAACAGTGAAGCTAAAAACAATGATGTTTACAAGAAAATTAAAGAACTTGGTATTTCGAAAGAAACCGACATGGTCTTGAAATGCCTTGTTCTTAACCTCTTTCCTGACAACTTTCAGAAAAATGGTAATATTGAGAAGCAAATTCATAAGAGGGCGAAGCTTTTTCAAAAGGTAAAATTGTAAAATCTTTTTTTTTTTTTTTAATATAAAATATGATATGATGGTCGGGGCTAACTTTCGTTCTATTGTTATGGCTTAGTTTGTTACAAGTTTGGACGATCAACTTACATTATTGGGAGCTACTGAAGAACTACTTAATGAACATAAAGAATTAATGGAGAGCAAAACTGTGTGTAAAATTTTAATGGGTTACTATCAGAGCGAATTAGTTGAGGAAGATGTCATTCAAGCTTGGATTGAAGGCAGTGATTCTGACAAATTCAAAAGTCTATTCAAGAGAAATGCTTCCGTTACTTGCGCTGATGAAGCCATTAATCAAGATATTCGAAATAAGGCTAAACCTTTTGCGAAATGGTTAGAAGAAGCAGAAGAAGAAGATGACGAATAATGAAGTTTTTGTATATATATAACCGAATCCTATAGTTAACATAGGATAGATAGGCTTTTTGTGTTCTATGGTTTTATATTTAGCCCCTTTTTTTCTTTCCTTTTTTTTTTTGGTAAAATCTTTTTTCTGATTTCGGATTATTATTGTATTCATTATTACCTATCATTTCTATTTTTATAATAAAGATTCTTTATTACTTTTCTAACTAGCTACATATATCAATGATGAAATAAATATCAAAAGTACGTACGTTAAATATGTAATTACAAAGAACCGTTCTTAGAATATGTGGCAAAGCGTATCTATCACATGTCTTATGCTTATTATTTATTTAAATAAGCTCTTCTTATATGGGGCATGCTGCAACAAAACAAGACAAAGTGAGCATATGGAATAAAACAGCCAGAAAACTAAAAAAAAAAAAATTCAAATCTTACCATATTCATTCATCACGAATGAAGTCACGAGGAACCAATCCTGGTGTCGCGACTAAAGAAAGTTCTTTTACAAGGTTGTACCTTGTTTGATTAGATGAATTACGACGAAACGGAGGAAGGGGCCGACGGTCAGCAGCTAGAACAATCGATGCTCCAGACAGAGCGATGTTTGCAGATGCATTAGTGTCCCTTCCTCGTGTTGTGTAATTTAACTTTCTTGCCGGGCACCGAGGATGAACGCATTCTACTGCACCATGGAGGCGAACAGTCCGCTCTTTTCCATTAATGTTCCTGCGGGCGCGATGAAGAACAAGTTTGGAAAAGCAATATGGGCAAATCTTCGAGGTATTGAACTCATTTACAATTGCTACATTTCCATAGTTCCTGTGTTGAGCTCGAATTTTTTTCATTCCTCGTTTAGCATACCCTTTTATACAACTATTAACCCCTTGCCAATGCCCGATGCATTGGATCAGCGTAGGTTTTGGTGAATTTGAAGGAAGTTGAATATGTGCACGAATGTGTCTCCGTTCTTGCGCACATATTTTGCCATAAACCCTTTTAGTCCGAATCTCTCGCTCCCGGTTTTCTTTTGCTTGTTTCATCTGTTGAACCTCCTTATCTATACCTCGCTTTTGTCGTTGTTCTCGTTTTTTTTGATGCTTCTTCGAAAAGGTGACTTCATTAATGAGACCAGCAGTGATTTTGTAGGGTTTTGGAAGATGTTCAACATTAAAATTATAGAGTGTAAGGTCTGGATTATCCTCATCATCTTCAGAGCTATCTTCATAAGAAGCAAGGATATTAAAACGGTTTATATCGGCAAGGATTGTTTCGAGAGATCTTGGTGAGGTGACAGATGTTATGACAGTACCCGGGTCTGTCCCCGAAAAAACAATTTTCTGCTCTGAAGAAACATGCTCCATGATTTCCGGAAGTAGGTCCATCTATTTTTGGGATAGACACAGAGTTAATATTAATCTAAGCAAATAAAAAGATAATACTATATAAATTTCACCTTTTCTATGTAGTCCTCCTTTTTAACCCCATTCAATATTTTTTTTTTAGCAGAGTTTGCATTTTCAGAAGTTGTGGTACGTGTAATACTTGCAAAATTCAAAGCCTTATTCAGAAAATGCAATAAACTTCTTGCAGTTGAAAGGTCCTTTTCTAATTTGATAATTTTAAGGCGTTTAACTGATATTTCTTGCCTGATTCTTTTTAGCTCCTTATAGTTATCAGAACTTGGATCCCATTGTGACCTCCTGACCTTCCGACCGAACTCCATTCGCTGCAGCTCAAGCTGTGAAATCTCTTTGCATAAAGGTGTTAGGATTTTAGTCAAATCTTTGACTCCTTTCATATGAGTTTCAGCTAGTGCTTCCATGCTTGAGCGATCCAAAGTTGGAGTCATTAAATGTGTTGGTTTTGTGATATTAGTTTTGTCCTTCTCTTTTTTTCTTGCTTCAAAATTTGATTTGATAAATGCTTTGTCAGGCTTTGCCTTTCCTAGCAAGCGTATTGTCCATTTATTAATAAAAATCACCTTCCAATCAAATTGAAGACCATGGGAATCCATGAGCGATTGTATTTTATTTGTGTTAAAAAATGCTTTGAAAATGGCAGGTTTATTCTTTCCCGCTTGATTAGAGTTAGTAATCCAGTTTGTATCATCAACTGGTATATCGTATTGTTTATGAAATGCATCATACACTCCAGCAGCCGTAAGGTGTAGCGCGCGAATGTCCTTCGATGTGATCGATAATTTGCGAACAAGAGAGGGAAAACCAATAATAGTTACAATGGCATTGGCTAGTGCAGCTAGTGACGCACGTGTTAGGATGTGAGGTTCTGGGAATTTATTGTCATCTGTACGCTGTTGAACGAATGGCCTAATAAAATTAACAATCTTTGCTGCTACTAACTTTTCCTTTTCCGTGAATGTTGTTCCTTTGAATACAGCATGTTGAATGTCGTCACATGAATTTTTCCTAATTCGATAAGCATCCTCACGATGGACAAAAGAGCCCGAATTATTTTCGCTGACGTCTCTTGGATAGCCTCGGATTCAGTAACCTCTTCTTCTTCCTCCACATCTTCTAAACTATCATCTTCAATTGCTGTATAAATGGCTATATCTAGCTCATCCAACTCGTCTAGCTCACTTTCATTCTGAATTTCCTTGTCTTGGTTTCCAATAGGCACTTCCAAGGATTCTTGTAGTTTTTCTGCGATCTTTTGCACAACAAAGGTTGGTCGATCATTGATGACAGCCACTCCAAGTTCATTCATAAGGCGCAACGTTTGACGCTTCCGATTTCGTTGCCGTTTGATTAGATTTTCCTGTTCTTGCTTCATCTGTTTTGCTTTGGCTTTCCGTTGTTTGATCTCTTTATAGCGTGTTATTCTAATTGGGGCAAGATGGACACGAAGGAGAGTTCAGATAACATTGCGTAAACTCTTGCTGTATATATCCCCCTTCCACATGTTTGTGACTGATGTATAGACCTCTTTCAAGGATGCTTGGCGGATTGCATAATGACTTGTTACACCAGCAATAGTCAAAGGCACTTCTTTTTTCGAATTAATCTCATTCCTAATTTGCGCAAAGAATCTGGAGAAAATAAAAAATGAAAATTATAACACAAATCATTAACAATTATTGTATATATCCACCACACATTACAAATCTTGAAAATAAATTTGAGTAATATTTCTATTTACTTAGACTCTTTTCGCACTGTGTTTCCAATACAACCATAAAATAGGTTTTCAAAATGAGAAAAAGAGAAGAATCCGGCATCAATCAAGGCTGACACGTTTTCTGGAATTGGTGCTATATTTACTTTTGACATGTGTTCTCCAAAATTATAGTCTTGAGGGAAGACTTCCGTTAGATCGAGACATCTGACATCTGGATTACTCATAAATGAAGAGATCTTTCCTGAAACGACCTGATATGTTTGGTAAAAGTTAATATAATAATAAAACACCACAATATTCTAAAACAATACAAATTTACCATATTTGTGGCTTCTTGAATAATATTGCAAAAAGATTCAAATATTTGATGATTGAATTTTTGTTCAGAAACTAATTGCTGTTCTATATCGGTCAAGCCAAGTTCATTTCGAATAATCTGCCGTAGAGTAGTCATAATAATACGGTAGTTATCACTCATCATGTCTTCATCTTCATCGTCTTGCTCGGTCAAGATCATTCCAGAACTAGAATCACGTGAAAGAGTAATAGCCGAAATTGAAATAACCGCAAAATATTCCTCTACTACTTCTTTTCATATTGACATTGTGTTGGGTTCTTTGATTCTCCCAAGACGTTTGGACAAACCAATTGTATCCATATTACTCGTGTCAATCGTTTCATTATTAGTAAGTTTCTCTAATAATTTTTCAAGGTAACCTCAAGGTGGTGATTTCTGGTTGATATTTTTTTTTCTTAAAATTTTCCAGTTTCTGCAGCGTGTGTTTCTGCCTTACTTCTTTCTCAAAGTCATTTTGGAGGCGCTCTTTCCTGTAAAGCAAAAAGTAAGCAAACCATCAAAAATAAATAATAACAATAACTTACACTTACATTACTAATCGCAGCAAATTTCTTAGTATATCATCATCGATTGATGCATAATCTGCAGGTACCTTTCGTTTAGGATCTTCTCCTTGAGGCCTTTTGATTGCAGGTGGAGAGATTATCGACGTGGCTGTGTCCATATGTATTGTTGGTGTTCGCCTGATCCAACCTTGAGCGAGTTCAAGCGGATACCAAGTCCCAATTGATAGAATTGAGTCTTTATGACTCAAGAGCGCGATTGTATAACACTCTTTCCTTGTACTTGTAACTATTTCAACTGGTTTTTTACGAGTAGAAAAAACCACAATTCTGATTGGATGAAGATGAGCAATGGAAACAAGTAGAAGTAGGGATGTTAACGGTTCGACCAGTTCGGTTTCAGTCCGATTTTTATCGGTTTAAGAGTAAAATCGAACTGGATCGGTTTGTAGACCGATTTGAAACTAGAGTCTAGACCGAAATTTAGACCAGAGTTTATATATACAGGTTATTGTAAAAATCTTTGACGAAACTATAAAAAATTGTGCGATACTCAAAATTCCCAATACAAAAATTTTATTATAATACAAATAAACCGAAAAAAAAGTCGAATTATACAAAAAAATTTTTTTTTTTTGCGATCTATTATTACCGAAACGTTATTCCCATCAAGCTTTTGACCGAAATAATTTCGCCTTATTATCCATCCCCACAATTTTAATATAAATTTATATATTTTCTACAATCCTTTTTTCCGAAATCCAATGCTTCATACAAATAATTGCTCTTGCTGTTTCAGGATTTAACCTGTTTCTAACTTTTGAGATAGTTAAGCCTGAAATTGAAAAGGCTCTTTCTGATGGAACCGACGTCGCTTGAATTGATAAATAATCCTTAGCCATTTGAGACAATATAGGATAATCTTTTTCATGAACTTTCCACCAAATTAAAGGATTGGCACCAC
>CAJVPQ010000310.1:0-31113 GCA_910591825.1 Funneliformis caledonium
ATATAATATCGAAATTAAGATTCTAGAGCCGTTAGAAGCTTTTCTAATATAATAAAAATAATCGATATTGTTTTTAATGGTCTGTGACCCACACACACAATGTTTCAGTAGGGGGTCAGACCTTCAGTCCTCAAACTCCCACTTTCACATTGTGTCCTCACATTTGAATAGATTGCTTATGCTATTAATCAGCATGTAAAATTGGGGTTTAATATATCATCGGGAAAGGATATTGAGGATGCAATATCTGGAATTTGTGGAACATCTGTATCTCATCTAGAACCGGATAGAAAGAAAGGTATGTGATATTTTATCAAATTAAATCAGTCAAATTATTAGCAAATTTTCAAACTGTCTTTCTTACAGAAGTTAGAAAAGCCAAAAATAAATTACCCAAAATTTCAAGTTGGTTTGAATGGTCATGACCTCTCATTGGTAAATATGCTGGTTATATTCAGGCAAGAGATATTGCAAATCTTGACGTCTGGAAAAAATTTTTTTCAAAAGATTTAGAGAAATTACAATCAAAAATAATTGGAAAAATAAATCCTAATGTATCGACACCTTCAATACCTGAGAATACAGTCAACTCTTGTTATAACAAACTCTATGTCCTAGACCTCAACTTCGCTATAAGGCTATAGTGAAGATTTTAAGAGATTTGATTGGCCAATTTGCTATAATAAGAGTATTTTTATTATATTTGTTTAAAAAATTCATTATATCAAGAGTTCGCTATATCAAGAGTTGACTGTACATGGACAATTCTACTGCCAAATGATATAGGTTTTGTGAGCCTAATTTAGCCTATGATAATCTTCAGATAAACAAGCAACTGATTCAATATAAAATATAGGAATTCAGGTAAAAAAACTAAAAAAAATTATGTAAAAGAACAACTAGAAACTCGTAGAATTGTAAAGGATATGAACACTAATAAAAGAGATTTGGTAAAGGAATTAGAAATAGTATTGGCTGAAGAGACCTTGGCGAAAATATCAGGTGCATAAAAAGTGATTTTTTAGGTTTTTGTTCGCGTTTGTAACATTCTGCTCCATTATCAATAACAGATAATGATAAATATCTATCGATCCCATCATCAAGTCACGATCCCTACTCAGATAAAGACAAAAGTTCAGTCAAGGTTGAAAACAAGATAATATTGGATTCAAGGTATATATTTTTTGGTTGCAAAATTACAAATAATGACTTGACATCGATCTTAATATTCATAGTTCACAGTTTTCATTGTGGCCATTGTCTTGTGGATGAGCGTTGAAATTAGCACATAAATATGAAAAAAAAGGGTGTGGTAAGCATATTTCTAAAGAAGTGTGGAATCTCCTACAAGGATATTTTTTAGAAGGTAACGTTAACAAAAGTGAAAGACATACTGCGGAAAGTATGCTTACTCAGCTAAAGCAAAATGTGAAAAATGATGTAATTGAAGAAGAAGAAGTTCTGAAATTAGAGACTATATGAAATTAAATATCTCGTTATATAAGTTAACACTGCTAAGAAGCAGCAATAGTAGCTCAAATGTCCAAAATATAAATAAATATAAATAAAACGTTGCTTTTTTCAAACTTTGTAATAAATATTTTGTATAATAACGAAAACTGTAAAAAATTTTGATGCTAGAATCCAACTAGCTCACAAGTATATATTATATTTATCTCTTTAAAAGTCTTCAAAAAAATTATTGTACATATAATTTAGGTATTGACATATAAGTGGCTTAGTTTGTGTAATGATCAGATCAAATTTGATGACGTTTCATATATCTTAAAAAAAATCAATTTTTTGACTTTATTAAGAAGATCGTCAAATTTTGCCCCTTTTTTATCTAATAGATTTGTCTGGTTATTATACAAAACACGAATTAAAGATGTTGATAGATGGTATGATACATATTGCTATAAACTTCATACATATATTGTAAAACTTGCTAATGAATTCAAAGTAACATATGAATGGTAAGTATCATAGTTTATTAAAATTTAATAAATATATAAATAATATTAATTAATTATAAATATAGGAAATTTGATAGTGAATTAAGTGAATTTATTAGTAAAGATAAATGGTGTCAAATATTTCATCTGCATCTAAAGGCAACAGATCAACAAATATTAAGAAGAAATCCTATTATTATTGAAAGACTTGATACTTTTACATATCAAATTGTTAAAGCTATTATAATTATTCAATCAAACAAAACAAATACATAAACTGCAATTAAAAGTTGTGATGATTATACTGTTGATTTAGCAATTCTGACAAAACTTGAAATAGTAAAATTATTACATATTTGAGAATTATTAACTTATTAGCTAATATTTAATAATACTTATTGCTAGTAATATTTTATAATAGTTTTATATTATCTTTTACAAATAAATATTTTAAAAAAGATTATTATAACCTAATAATAATATTATAAAACTATTATTAAAATTATATATAAAATAAAGATTATAATGTAATATTATAATAAGATTTTTATAATATTTATAAATAAATATATACAAATTATGAATTTTAACATATATTAAAAGTATTATAAATATATTTTAATAATATTATAGATATATTAAATAAATTAAATAAACTAAATATTTTAATTATATATAATTATTATATATTAATAATATTTTTAATATATTATATTAATATTTTAAAATTATATATATAAATAAATATTATAATAATATATATACAATATTACAATAATATTTTTATGATATTTATTAATTAATATAAAATTTAACATATATTAAAAATTTAAAAATATTATAAACATATTAAATAAATTAAAAATTTTAAGTATATATTAAATATATTATTATTATGTATTAAAAATATTTTTAACATATTTAACAAAAATCAAAGTTTCTAATTAGTAATCAGATGCATTGGTAATGTTTTTAAGAAAATCTTTTGAGCATTAGATGATTGTTTTCATTTTTCATAATGGATCATAAGATAGAGTCAGATGTGATAAAAATCTTCATTAGCTATATTATATCAGAGATAAAGAGTTAAAGAAGGGAATAATGATAGATGTCTGACTTTGAGAACTTCTAGTTATAGACAACATTTCAAGGAACTATTGATATTTCTTTTGTTTTATATATAAAGGTTGTGTAAGATGTGTAGTTGGATACGATATTATCATTAAGACTAAATGAGATAGTAAACTAATGAAAACTGCAAATAAAATATTTAGAGGTGACTTGTGTATTAAGAAACTGATAAAAGTATTTGTGTTTAAAAATATTCTTAATAAATTATTATATAGGGATAAGAATTGGAGATCTATCATAAATGTAAAAGTTTTTAAAAGTATTATGTGTATTGAGTTGAAAGATTTGAGTGTTATGAAAATTTTATATAAGAGCATCTACTTTGTTATTAAAAATATCATCTGAATGTACTTTTCTTTGATTAGGAAGACATTGAGATTGTTTATTGTGATTATTTCAAAAAGACAAGATCAATGCATAGAATTATTGATTTTTAAAAAGGTCTAAAAGTTAAAGACTAATTCAAGAGAAACTTGTATTTGTTATATTGTGTAATGACTACTATAGAATCAGTATAAATTAACACCCTGCAATTATTTAGAGCAGTCAGAAGAGCTGTAAAGAGAACTGCAAACTTAAGTAGCGATGAAAAAGGGAAATTAGTGAAAAAAAATATTAAAGAAAATTATTAGAGAATCAGGATGCGTTTATAATCAAGTGATACCATATTAATTAAAGAAAGGCTAATATTCTATAAGAAACTATTGGTATAAAAATCTAAATTAGAAGCAATATTAAATTGAAAAGAAAAATTTAGTAGTTGGTCTCTATAAGAAAAAGTGACAAATTTATCAATAAAAGAAATAAAAGTTGGAGAAGTATAAGGTTAGGAAGTTCTTAAAAACTGTGAATTTAATAAAGCTATTACACATGTAAGAGCCAGTTCATTTAGTATACTTATTGATAAAATAGTAGAATTAGAACCATAGTTATAGTTGTTGAAAACTGCTATGCAATATTCTCAAGGGATTGTAAAATAACAGTTAAATTTATCTAAATCAGCCGCTGATTCTTGGTGGAGAGAATAACAAAAATACAGATTGATTAAAATGTAGTAGTCAGGAACTCTTTCATAGATGTAATATTTCAAGTATAATATATCATTCTCTACTTATGTTATCTTTCCAATTACAAAGTTGTTGAATGTATTAAGCCATTCTATAATATAGGATTTACTACTAGAAGAAAAGTTAGATTGTTATATATTATAATCATAAAACTAATTGTGCAAGATATAAAGTATTCTGGTAAAGGTTGTAAACATTGCTCCATAATTGTGAACCATTTCAATAATTTGACAAATCTTGTATTTTGATTGATAATGTTGAAAAGGTCTTTATATATAAATGTGTAGATACTAAAATAGTTGACTAATTATTCAACATAAAGGATAGAATATTTTTTTAGATCTTTAGCATGTACTCTATATATTAGTTTGATAATGTTCAAGATTGGGGTATTGCTTTTGGTGATGATATTCATTTGGTGATTAATATGTTAATTGAAAATTTGAGCTGATTAAGTATACTGAGTAAAGTTGGAAGTTAATCATTACTTTTCTTACTAGTATTAAAGGTTAGAAAACTAGATAACTTTTATGTAGCTACTTTTTATTCTGTAAATGTCTTATTCGAATATTAAAGAAGAAGCTTAATATATTATTTTCATTAGATATTTGCAAAAGTGTATTACTGAAATTTTGTATAAACTATTGGTAAAGTAGAATAATATTATAAAAGTAATGCAAAAGGAATAAGACTGATGGGATTTTCTAGAAAATTGTAATTTTTTTTAAATAAAAGTCATGTAAGATGCAGCAATTTTAGAATATTATTATTCTAATGATAATGTAAGTTATGATTTATATTTCATATATAGAAGGATAGCTGTATTAAAATATAAGTTAATTGTTTATTTGTAAGTTTCTTTTATCTCATAATAGTATCTGCAGTTTTAACTTCTTCATGAATTTGATTGATAACAAAAGGTTTGTTATTCAACAGTGAGATCCAGATCTTTAGGTATTTGATACTATCTTTTGGATTATAAGTTGTAATATAATATATTATATTATTAGCACAAATATTAAATATTTCAGTTTAAGAAGTGTTGACCAAAAGTTCTGATTTAGGCTAATTGACTTGAATGTTATTGAAAGTATAAAAACTGTTGGCAATTTTGATAATAGATGATAAATCATTCACTGACTTAGTAATCTATAAAGTATTATTCATATATATAAAAGCAGGTATTTTAACTGATAAAGAATTAGTATATAATGAATAAATATCTGATTACCATTTACAATTAATTGAATAACTGTAGATAGAAACTTGAACTTTGTATAAAATAGGTCATAATAGATATATTACAATAAGAATAATATTACTTCATCTTAATCTATTTTAGAATGAACTAGATATGAATCTATATTACTATATAAGATAAAAACTTAATTATAACATTGAAGAAAAATACAGATGATGATGTATATGAAACTGTATAAAATTCAAAGCTGTTCTATGGTTCTGACTAATGTAAAAATGTTAACCCTATTATATGCTTTAAATATATCTTAGAGTAAAACTTACAGCTCAGATTTGTTAGTGATAGTATTCTTTTTTTTTTTTGATAATATGAATTGGATTAAAAGTTGACTTGAATAAAAGACTAGCAAAATTTAAGCCTTTTAGGATGTTATGTTAGACAAAGGTTAAAGTTAGTCTTATATTAAGTAATTTAACAAAGGCTTTTCTAAGACATTCAAGTAAAGTGATTAGTTTGGTATTGTTGAGATTATATTCTTAAGGTTTAGGCTTGAGAATAAAATAGATAAAAACCAAGTTCTATCTCGCTAAGACAGATAAAATTTAAAGGTAATCACAAATGATATACTAAATGTATTTTTTTACTTCAGAACTAATATATTTAAGCATTTTATTAGAGATCTTTGATAGACTAGACACCTTGTCATTTGGTAAATTAGTAATAATTCTGTACTATTCATCTGCTGAAGATAAAGATATGAGTTAATTATAAATAATAAGATCAATATTAACGATCAGTAGATAAGATGAAATCTAATTATCAGAAATAGTTTTGTTTTTATATATAATTTTAGTGACTTTTTAAAAATATCTATTGACTTCATGTTTAATATTATCATCTTTGAAAAGTAAAGGTCAATCTGATTGTGAATTATCCAAACATCAATCAAGAAAAATGACTCTTCTTTTATGATTTAAAACTGAATCAAGCATGTATAAAAAATTTGTGTTATAATCGTCAATTCTCAATTAAAAAGCATTTAAATACTTTTAATTTTGAATTCTTATTCTTTAAATTTAGCTTCAATATAGAGATTTGCTAACAAAAGTTTAGTATTTAGAAAAATGGATTTAATAAGATCTATAGAAAAGTTCAGATCAAGTGCAATCAGATCCAAATTATTTAAATAAGTAATGCAAATAAATTTGTTATAAAAAGTAAACCATTCAGGAGATATAATGTAATTATTAAGACAACATTTTATTAGTTTGTTGAATTTGTATAAAAATCTAATATTTTTATAAATGAAAAGCAAATTCATAGAGCATTTCTTTTAACATAAGATTCTAGTTTTACTGGTTAAAATGCAGAATTTAGTAGTAGTAATTATTGAATCTTAAAATAAATCCCAAAATTTGTTTAAAGAAGACTGAATCTATAATATCAAGTTGTTGAGGTTATTAAGCGAATTATACTTAGTTATGTTGTCTATCTTATTATAAACTTGACTCAATATTTGTTATCTATACGTGAATAGATAAAAGAGCTTTTGAGAACTATATTAATTATTTTAGAGATGGTTAAATAATTGGATATTGAGGCAGTGATGATTGAATGATCAGAAATTGAGGAGTCAACTTGAAGGGTTTAACAATTTAGGATATTTAAGGTTAATTTTGGGGTAAGCCAAAGATAATCGATATATAATGATAAATTAGAATAATTGAACATTAGATGTGAAGAGTGATTAGCACTATAGGTAATATTAAAAATGTCAAATAAATTATATCTTGATAATGAATTTCTGTATTAGATTGTGTGAGAGGGATTTGCAAAATGAATGAAATTTGCATTAAAATCTCCTAATAATATGATATAGTAATCATCCTGGTAGTTTTTAAAAGGAGAGTATTTATCTAAGACTGTAGTTATTTGTAAAAAGCTTTTAGATCCTTTTAATAGGAAGTAAATGTTTATAATAAGGAATTTTATTTATTAGAAAACTGTAATTTAGCATAAATAATATGATCTAATTAATTCATATTTGAAAATATGTTTGGCTAGTTGTGAGCTAAAAGAGATGCTAACATCAAACTTGATAGATTGGTTCTCTTAATTTGTACTGAAGAATAAGGTAAATTTTAGAAACGATTGATTAAAAAGAAGGGATAAATTAGATGTAAAGTTGGTTTCTTGAAGATCAATAATATTTAAATCATTTGTTGTGTAGTAAGATATTAAATATTGTTATTTAATAGAATTATAAAAAGATCAAATATTATGAGAAGCAATATTAATGTTAGGTATTATTATAATTAAGGATGAATTATTATTTGTAAAAGTAATATTTATGGTAGGAATAGTAATTATTATGAATGTTAATTTAGTATAGAAATCTACTGAGACAGCTTTATATTTGTTTATCTAAAGTGTTAGCAATTGAAAGGAAAGTATGAGCATTATTTAAACTTAAGAAGCCTTTATTTATTAGAACTTATTGAAAATTAGCACATTTATTAGATAAGTTGTTGATAATAATGGTAAAAGATGAGATGCATTATTGTTACTGTTGACAAATCATAATTAGTTGCTTATTAGTTTTCTTTTGGAATGGAATAAAGCTTCTAAAGATGTTAATATATAGAAACTTTTCATTTACTGGTAAAGTTTCAGGAAGTAAAGTTTAGTTATGTGCATCAGTTTCTGTAAGGATAATTATTTGAATATCTAAAGCTTTTCTAACGTACTAAGTCTTTCTTAAAAAAATGTAATTATTGAGATAAGATTTGCAAGTTGTTAGGTAATGAGAATCAATGCATTGATTTACCTTGAGCTTTGCCTTTAGAAAGTTTATTATCTTTAGTGATGCTATAGGGTTGGTATAAGTACTTTGATATTTATCATATATTTTAAATTCCATATTATCATGCAAATTATCTGTTAAATGATTACCAGTTTGTTGGGAAAGTAGTTTTTCAGTAGTATTGTTATTAGAGGATGGTAGTTTAGGTAGATATTGAGGATTACTTTTATCTATATTTTGTCTATTTTCTGTAAGTTTAGATTTGATAGTGTTTACAAATGTAATATTATCGCATATTGCACTTCTTTGAGGCTGTTTCTTTAACATAGTATAATTAGTAAATTGGGTAAGCTGAAACTGTTGATAAAGGTGTTGCATATTTTAGTCTTTAGATTTTGTCTTCTTTTAGAACAGGTTGATGCGTTATGGTAAAATGATGAATAAATAGCATATAATTTTTTTTTGAGTCAGTTTATTCTAAGTGTTTTCTATTTAAGGAAAGATTAAAGATAGCTTTAACAGATTTACAGAGTTCTGCAGATGGAAAGAAGAAATAGGCATACTGAAGATAGTTATAATTTGATCTAATATGAAGAATGATCCAAGTGAAGACTTTTAACATACGTCTTAAATCTGTAAGATCACGTGCAGTGGTATTTCTAAGAAGATTGGTGAGTTTAATCGAATATTTAGATTTTTCTTGTATGATATTATAAGAAGTGTCACATTTATGGAAACGTATCATATCATTCAATAAAAAGATATTGTCTCTTTTATTAAGATCTGTAAAGTTAGCATTTTTATTATAGGTAATGGTTGCTCTTTGCCATAAGTTACAAGTTTTCATATTGATTCTGGTGATATTTTAATATTTAAAACACAGTTTCTTTAATTATAACTCTATAGCATCCAAAGGAATTTTAGTTACCATGATAGAAAATTCAGATATATAAGGGGTCTGACATTTTATTATTAAAGAAAGAAACATGACATTGTCCAGAAATTATCAGATTTTTCTTATTCTAAAAAGGCAACTTTAAGTATTGTTTGTACATAATCTATGAGAGATTTTTCATATGTGACTTCTGAAAAGCTGAGGAGATTCATGCAGTATTAATCAACAATATTAGTGATTTTCTGTTAGAAAATAGTGTTTTTGTATTTTTCAAATGAATAATACGCAAAAAATATTTGCAACAGTTTTGGTTTAGTAAAGGTGAAAATATCTTTGTTTGAACTAATACTATTATCAGTTGGGTCAGAGCTATCATCGACATTTATATTATTAATAGTGATGTCATTTTTGAGTATAAAGACATCTTTATCCTTTCCTATATCAGTTGGAAGAGGAGTCATAACTGAAGTGTTGTCAACTTTTATATCATTTTCAGTATTTTGTTTATTTGAAAGAATACTATAAGAAGTTGTTGCTTCAATTATCTTAACTATCTGGATTGTATTTTGTTTCTTGGCTGATTGTTTATTACTAACTGATGATACTGAGTGACCGTGATTGATTTTCTTGCTTCCGTTATTTTTGATCCTTTTAGTGTAAAGCAAAAAGAGTTTTTTATTATTAAAATGAATAATTTTTTTTATAGTTTTAGTACCCAAAGCACTAGAAATCTGTAAAGTAACTGTTGTACAATTTAGGATTACAAGTAATTCCTATACATCAATTATTAGATTCTTAAGATCATGGCTAGATAAATGTTGATCAGAACTGTTCACATAATACTAATCTAAAGCTTGCTACCTATATGACATCCCTAAAAGTGAATCCATAGGGTTTTTAGATCTCAGAACTACTATCAAATTTAAATAGAGTGATCACTTTCAGCTACAGGTACTTTACGTCACTTTTTTTCCTATACTTACCAATGCTAATTAGAATTACTATTACCTCTACCTAATATTAGGATATATTATACATGATTAGAAAGGCTTAAATATTATCATCCTTAGAATCTCAGAAAGATAGGTGACTGTTGTACTTATATTATCAAAATTACCTAAGAATTGAATACAGCTACCCTAAATAATAGTTTAATTAGATAGTGCTATGGTAATGCAATGCAGTCTATTTTTACTATAGCCTTTTTTTAGAGTATATAATCTACTTATTACTGGTTAATCACTTCATCACTTGTATAAAGACCCTAAGTTTAAAGATGTAAAACAGTATTCATTACAGATTTATTAGTGAAAGCTAAGTTTTTGTCAATTTCTAGCTTTATTTGCATTCACTTGTTTTTCAAAATTTAATATTTAAGTATAATTAATGCTGATCAATAGATTGATCAACCAGTTATAAATGCATATTAGCATATATAACCATATATTTAGTTATATATGAAATTTTTAAGAAAATCATCCAGTTTTTTGTTTCAGCTAAGACTTGAACCTGTGGCTATTGCAGTATAACTTACAATAGAAGCTCAATTTTTGTCAATTAAACTATGATTGCCAATCTATTGTTAAAATAAATAATTTTTTGTAATAGTTTTACATTATCTTTATTATAATAAAAGTAAAATATAAAAAATAAAATACAAATCAAGAAGAAAAATGAAAATCTTGTAAAGAAAAGAAATCTATTTTAAAGAAGATTGATCCTATACTTCTCTAAATCAAATCTAACTTAAGTTAAAAATATCACTTTCAAGAAAACAAAAGAAAGACAGTAGGAGAGGATTTGGCTATTACAAACTAGTAACCTTTGGCAATGTGCTATTATTACTTTTGATAAAAATGCCAATTTTACTGAACTTAACAAAAGAGATGGTATTTTTTGCTTAATGATATGAATAGGTTTCACAAGTATGATGCTGATTGTAGCATTATCTAAGAAAGATTCAAACACTTCATTTATATTACTAATTTATCTAGAAATACTACTGTATGTAACCTATCTAATCTTAAACAAATGATAGAAACTTCTGTATAGATCATTCCTTGTGCTAAATCTAATTACAGTCAACTTTCTATAAATGCACTTTCCTCAGGACTAAACAAAAATGTGTATTTATACAAGGAGTGTATTTATAGAAAAATATAAATAATCGATTGGAGATATATACATATTATGCCTATCATCTTTTAATTATATGCATAAAAATTAAAACGATTAACTATGCTAAGCTAATATAGTTTACTTTTTTAAAATTTTTTTTTTTGTATTTTCTCTTTCCCTCTTTTTCCTCTCTTTTCCTCTTTTTTTTTTTAGAAACGGCATTCTTAGATCCTTAGACTTTCAGACTTTCTTAGAATATAAGTGTAAACTGCAACATTACAGCATTACTGTAGCTACAACATGTTACATAATAATATATAGCAGTGTGATACATAATGTGATATATTATATTATTTATAGTTATATTATGATTAATCTATACTTTATTTTATTAGATAATTTATAATTTTGATCGAGACTATAATCATATAATTATGTGAGTATATTTATATAAAAAATTTTATATATACAGAATTGGAAAATTATTGCATGATGTATAGAGAAAAGGGTGAATTTAGCATTAATTCCTCAACTCAGAACTGAGTTAAGTATTTTATTTAAAAAGGGTGTGCATTTATATAGGATGCATTTATAGAAAGTTAACTATATAACTATTTTCAACACGTGTATTTTTATTTTTCATCAGCTTACCTATGTGAAGTTGTCAAAATGATCACTGACCTTTCTCTTAACAGAAAGTGTCTCAAATGGATTAACTTAAAGAAAAAACTTTGTGCTATTTATTCTTCTTTACATCATAATGTGTCATTTTAATCTAAAAGAAGATATAGCCTTAAAGATCATAATACTCAATATTTATATCGATGATTTCAACTAGCACAGTGAAATAATTATACTGTTCTTAAAAAACAACCACAAAGAGATGCAATAAGAGACAACCTTTTCTTTTCTGATGTGACACAAACTTTATTATAATTTTGAGAAAAATATTAGCATACAAACATAATCCTATACTTTTCTCAACATATGCTAATAATTGATAACCTAATGCGCCTTTGCTTTATTGATATAAATAAAAAAATTCCATATTGCAGTTATACTGCGGAATAATAACTTTTATTGCTACCAATGCTTTCTTTACAATTGAATGGAGAAGTTCTTCTGAATGCTTGAAGTGGAACTAAGGAATGAACCAGTACATTTCTCTAAGTGCTACTTGTGACAAGATTAATATCATTATAGCATGTGATTGTTGAATATTTTGCAAGTTCTCCAGATCCTGCACCATAAATGCCAATTGAGCAGACATAAAGTGATGCTATGTCTAACCAGCCAGAAGAAATAAAATCGTCTATAGTTGCCTGTGACCTCTTAAAATTTACAAATGATCAGTTTTATTAATCTTTCTGTAATATAACAAATAGATGAATCTACAAAAAGACAAAACAATGTTATCTATCTTGTAAACAAGTAAGCGTTTGATTAGCTTACTTTAAATTTTTTTTTTTTTAAATAAACAAACACTCACTAAATCTCTGTTCCAATAGTTGATTTCCGGAATTGACAAAGGTAAGTGATTTTCTTTAATTAGAAAGAAAGAAAAATTTAACACACTGATCCCGATCTAAGCAATAAAAATCTCCGGAATTACAAAATGATAAATGTTTGGTCATATTATCATATTTTATACGTATGGTTCAATAGGGAAATAGGGAATAAGAAGCCTTTAGACCAGAATAGAACAATTGTCTCATGTCCTGAGTCATTGGTAAAGTCGCAATGATTTCCATTAGTTTAGCAGTCAGAATATTTCCCTACAAATATCGGAGCTTTAGTTTTTTATTAAATGTTTATTTTCTTGCAGCTTCCAGAGGTCTGGAGTTCGTGAGCGGAATAAGTAAGATCCTTTAGAATGAAAACATAGAAAATTCGAAATCGGAAGTTCGATTTCCATTGCCCTTGCCCTTGTCAATATATAGGTTCAAGCAATGGTCGTACCATAATACATACAAATAAATCTCTGCAATACCGTTTTGCCAGAAATGAAAAATGATTATGAAGGAAAAACTTGATTAAATGAATAAAATTTCATCATATATTGAAATAAAGATTAGATTAACAGTAGCGTTAATGTTTCGCAAACATCTCTGATAATCATTCACCAAAGATTAACTTGGGTCCATATTTTACTTAATAAAGGACTTTGTAACAATTTTTTTTTTTTTTGCTTGAAAATGCTCCATTGTTCTGTTTTTTTTTGTAATAAATAAAGTCATAATATGATGGGTTTTGTAGATATAATAAATAGTATGTTAAAAGTCATATTTTGAACGACGTGTACTCCAAAAAAAAAAGCTAATTTGACGATCGAAAATCACTTTTCTATGAAATACCGTTTTTATTAGGCTTTAGGCCATTGCTGACATAATCGAAACTTTGAGGCCTGAATACTTTACCTAAAAAAGGGTGCACACTAAAAGATCTTGAATTAACAATAGAACGAAGCGTCAATTGCTCTTTTTACTGTAACGAATCTTCTCACATGTTCAGGTAAGTTGTACGAAAGGAACGCGCATTTTTAACTAATATCGATAATTTAATATAGAGGGCGTTTGGGTTTATTGTTATTTGTACTGAACCAGAATAGTATGACATTTACTAAAAAATAATGTACATTGCGATAATACAATCATAATATACTCTTCAATAATTAAATATAAAACCAATACTTTACACTGGCTCAGAGAACAAATCATCAAAAGATCGATATATAAAACGAACTCATATGATGTGACTTAAACAGATGTAGTAAAATTATATTCCAAGACGATGATAATAAATGAAGAGAATTATATATACCGTATATATATTAAATTAAACTTCTACATAAAATGAAACTTTCCCTTTAATTATCCATTATTTTAATATCTGAACATTGAGTTTCTATAATATTAGGAGTTTGCAAAACATCTATTGGTGTTTCTTCCCCTTCGTTAAAATCACCTTGAGGTTTATAATCTTCAATACTATTAGCAACGTCATCCCAAAATTTTTTTAAAGCCGTTTCATTATTACAAAAATTTTGGAATTCTGATAACAATTGATCGGGATTAGGCGCAAAGTTGAAAGGATTTTTATTGGCAGATAAAGAGGACGACGTATGAGTAGTATATATTCTATTGTTAACCCATAAGAAACCTTCACCGGGATCACAAATTTGTATAAAAGCAACACCGGACCTATGAATATATTGAGAATATTTATATGGAGTTTTATGATAAGAATAAATGATTTCAACTTCTTTTGGAAATCGATTATCGGCTTCCACATCCAATATAAATTTAAAATGTTTAACTAATTGAATTTCAAAGTATAAATTTGGATTAATTTCAGGGCTTAATTTCTTTCCCAACTTTTCTAATGTAGGCGGTAAAACTGATAATTTTATTGACGTTGGGGATTGAAATGGATTATTATCTGTTAAACTCATGGCCTGTTCAACGGGTGTTTCAACCAATTTCAACCCATACTTTTCGGCATTTCTGCTCCATTGTTGTAATAATTCTTCAATTAACCTCGCGGTACATCCGAGCCAATTTAATTGAAAGTGATAACAATTTTCCACATTGTAAATAACGTCATAATGTAATGTTGCCGTTTCTCTTCTGTCACTCTTCTTTGCCGGATCAATATCAATATGCATGGCTTTTGTGAATTCAATTTTTTGTGGTTTTCTTGGTTGATTTAAAGTGGTAGGAATGATCTCTTCGACTTTTTCGGAATCTTTTGTCGTGTTCTTCGTCTTGGAAGTTCCGAACCATCCTTTGGTCTGTCTTCTAGGTGCGTAATCTTCTTTAATTTGATAAAAATAATATCCATCTAAAAATCGATGCCTTCTTGTACAATGTTCATATAATCCTCTGTCTAATAGATCATTACCGAATGCGACAGCGTCAGCTCGAGTCTCAATATCCGGAAATTTATTTATTAACCAATCAACAAATTCGTTTCCAATGATCGCATTTTGATATGACCTAAAACGCCATCGACGATCCTTAACGATCCCTGTTGCGGGATTCATCATTGCATGAGCAATTTTATCCAACTTGGAATCTTTTGTAAGTCTCTCATCTGTCGGATGTACCGATGATCTTCTTGGATATAACCCTTCAGGAGTAATAACAAAAATTGATAAATCATCGGTTGTTGGTTTCAGGTGCGGAGTTTGACTTTCTTTCTTATTGTCAATATTAGTTTCCATTTTGTCATGCGAAAGGGCTTTATCAAAAAGTTCAAGAAATTTATAAACACCATTTATTCGAACTTCCTCCTCATCAAATTGTTCATTTCCCGTCTTTAATTGATTAGCGGGAACAGATTCCGTTGGAATTAAAATGAATCTTGTCCTCCAGAATTTTAAGGGTTCTAAAACTAAAGGCTCCAAGAGAACATCCTGATATCCACAAACCAATTGATCCACATAATTCCATTTATAATCTATATGTGGATAAGTAAACTTTACAGTTCTAGGTTCATAAGATTTTTGACATTTAGGCCAAACAACACAAGTATATGGGATTGGTGTTGATTCGTATTGAATCTTTCGTACGTATCTTTTGACCTCAATGGTTGGCCCTGAAGGATCATAAGTCAATTGGTGAACGTGACGTCCCATACTAAGATAATATTGGTTTGACGTTGGGAATGATTGATCTTTCCAAATTTGTGATTTGATCTCAGGACTCCTTGAGAAATTATCCGAAGGGTTGACGACCTTTGAAGTGTTATCAACGATACAACCATTTGAAACGATCAATTGATATCCCTGAGATAATCGTTGGGAGATAATTTCGTTTAATAAAACTTCCGTTTTGCTTTCTTCCGTGACATTATTATTATTCTCTTGATTCATTGTGAAAACATCGGAATCAATAGAGATCGTATAAGCATGCTCTTCATATGCTCCATGTTCATTAAATGGGGGACAATAATCAGTTGTCAAAGGAAGGCAAGCAGGAGTGCATAAAGAATTCCATTTCATTGTATTTATTGATAAATGTTTTGGAAATACATGTTCCCACCTACGAAGGTGTATACTCATTCCGTGACGATGTTGAGATTTTGAAGGATTACAAGGGTTAATCAAAGTCTGACGTGAATTTTGACGAGAAGAAACAAATTTCCCCGGGGATTGTTTAAAAAAGTATCTTCCTTTTTCACTGCAATAAGATCCATCGACAAAACTTCCCTTTGGTGATTGTGGAGAATCTCCAGCATGTCTCTGGTAGTAACGTGATGAAGATTTTATTGATATAGGTTTGGTGCTTGAAGTTAAAAAAGTACCTTCATCTTCTTCGATCGGTTCGTTAATCTTAAGATTTCCTTCATGATAACTACCACCACTATCATGCCCATATGCAATTTGTGAATGAGATCTTGAATATAAACCTTTGTTTATCATTGAATTTGTCGGGGGGTGTAAAGTATTTCCTTCCATCAAATTTAAATTGGTACCAGATAATCGATTTGATTTTAAGGGAAAAGAATTTCCCTTGGAAGGAGATTCAATCATTAGATTTGGAGCGATTGTTTTTGGTAAACTTCTTGAGAATTCATTGGAATTGCCCTTTACAGGCATGGAGATCATACAATCATCATGGGAACGACGTAAATCTATTAAACGACCCATTAAAGAATCATGAGATGCTTGTTGTTGCAGAGAAAATCCGATTTGTTTTGATTTTAAAGAATAAAAGATACTATCATCATAAGCATCATAATCGAATTCATTATTAGAGGAGGAAGAAGAAGAAGAATTAGCGGAAAAACGAGAGTCATTTTCTAAATAAGGAATGATGATGGAGGAAATTTCATGTTCCATAATTCCCATCATTTGAATTTCATACATTTTACACCTCGTAGTAAATTTATCAGGTTTAAAAGGTTTATCTTGATGTCTAGAATAAAAACTACAGTCAATCCAATCAGGGGTTATATAATACGTATGATTTGCATCGATTGGATTTTCATCGTAGTCTAACGGATCTCTTAATTCTAACTTTAAATCTTTTGATTGGGATAAGGAAGATTTATTACCAAATCTATTGTTCTGATCCCACCAATCTGGTGGTGGAGCCTTTGATAATTCTTGTGATTTAAATTCAAATAAGGGAACGGAATGAAGAGGAATTTTTGAAAGGCAAACGAGGTCTAAACCGATACCATTATCAATCATACGTTCCGTTGTTATACGTAAATGCTTCTTGTCAACTTCAAATCTACCACATCCCGGAGTTATTATGATGACTGATAATCCGGTACGTAATAAATCTCTATCAACGTAATGCCTATCAAACGGATTTAATGCTAAATTGATGGCCTCTAATATATTTCCTTCAAAAGCATAAGAATTTTTTCCCAACAAGATTTTGATCGATTCACCATCCGGAGTCTTACTCTCTCTTAATAAAATATTTGATTGATATTGTAAAAGTTCTTGTTTGAGTAATTGAAGTACGAAACTCCATTCAGCTCTTATCTCCCAATCAATGATAACCTTATAAAAATCTTTATACCATTTTCCTTCAGGATTTTTTTTAAGTGTTTCATCATCTTTTAATTCAGGATCATTTACCAAGTCTTCATATTCATAAAATATTCTTGTAAATAAAACTATGGATACCACATGATTTGTACCTAAATCCTTCCAACGTTGAAATAATTCCGTAAAAAATCCATCAATCGCTTTCTCATAATATAATTCCCCATCTTCATCAAATTCCCACATTTCCCTTGACATTTGTATAAAGATAAATAATTTTGCCGATTCCGATCTAAATATAGGTTTTGTATTTTCCGTGATATACCCGCATGATGATTGTTCTCCTTTAACGTAAATCTTCTTCACCTGAGCTCTTATGCATCCCGCGAATTCTATCCTTTTTCCTATATATACACATGTACGATAAAGACTTCTGCTCAAACGCCACATATCACTTCTACCAATATATTGATCCCTAAATGAAAATTCTACATAATCTGCCGTAACTGATTCCTCATCGACCTACATTCCTCGAAAAGAGGGGAAATTAGAGATTGCATCTTACAATAATATAAGAGTGTATTTCACTTACCTCTCTTACAAAAACGTTCGTCCTTGTCTTAAATCCAAATACATTTGCAATATGACTTGCCAATGAAATCTATTTAAAATAAATGAAAAGAAAAAAAAAATTAATTTATCTTTAAAAAAGGTTTTCTTTTTTTTAAAAAATAAAAAGATGAATAATCAAATAAATCATTATGATGACCTTTTTTTTTAAAATAAAAATTAATAAGAATTACCTGTAAAATCGGTCTTTCTTTACCAATATTCTCCTTGTCAAAGAGACCAACTTTAACGATTAAATGTTTGGTAACATCAGACACTTCATTAGAATGATAAATTTCTAATAATTGTCCAGGTTTTGTTCCGGGGACGAAATCGGGGTTCAATATAAAATCTTGTTTAGGAAACAGATCCGGATGAACCCATAAAGTCAACATTTTGGCCTTTTGAGAGTGAGAAATCGTATTCGTGTTGATCGTATACGTTGAAGAATATGATGTTGGAGTTGGTGTTGGGATGGGCGTCGGTGGTTTTGGTTGAGTAAGAATGTTATTAGATGATGTATTATTTTCAGAATCCATTTTCATAAGCTAATGATGCGTTTATGCAGAATTTCGTTATAGAGTAACAAATCAGGAAATTTTGGATTATTAAACGAAAAGAAGAAATTTTTCAACTTTTTTTTAATGTACATGAAAATAATTGATGTTAACATAATACAAAGATTTGAAATCAGAAAAAGCAAGTAACGAAACAAGATTGTAATTAATCTAACTACATATGGACGTTTAAATAATTACGCAATACAATCGAAAAAAAAAAAAAAAAAAATTCACCTTTCCAAAAAAAAATTTAGAAGGAATAATTTTTTTTTTTTTTTTTTTTTTTTTTTTTGATTAAATAAGGTTTTTTATTTTATTTAATATTTTTCAAGTGTTTCACAATCCCATAAAAACTTAAGATCGATCATGAGGAGCCTCTTATTATTTTTTTTTTCTGCCGACTTGACTATAAATTCGTGTAACAATATGAGCCCGGACCTGTTCAAAAAATATATTCCCGGCATTATATTCTATTAAACAGAATTTTCTGTTCCTGATAACTTTTCGATACCCAATTTATTGCATTTTAGAAATTTGCTTCTATTTGATACCTTGAGAGTTTTTTAATTCATCAAAATTTATATATTTGTTTATTGTTTTGTTTTTTACATAATTATCATGTGAAAATCAGACTGTATATACGTTGTGATCACGTGTACAATAATGAAATAATTCCATTTAAGTTTATACGCAAATTAAAAATTTCTTATTTCTTCAAACATTAATTCTAAATATATCCGGAAGAATTTTGTTTTTTTTAAGAACTGGTCCGAATAGAATTTTCTATTCCATAGTTTTTTCTTAAAATTTTATCTAGGTCTAGGTACATTTATTTACTAAAGTCCTGAAAGATGAATTATAAAAAGAGACAAAAATTTCAAGAGGTATAATAAGAAATTTATTTGTGCGTTTTCAATAAATCACTATATGAATATTTAAAGAGAAAATCACACAAAATAATGAATTTTCGTATTTACTTTCTTGTTCAATTAAAATTTCCATATTTTCCTTTTTATTTCTCCTTTATTCTAAAATTCCCGAATAACTTTTCACCAAAATCCTCTTTTTTTTTTGATTTTTATGAATAATATCAAAAATTTCCCAATGTCCCTATATCTGTTACATTTTCTTTTCTTGAAAATGATATTTTTTTAATTAGATCATTATTTTCTGATGAATAATTTTTTTCAAAGTATGATAAAATAATATCATACCTCGAAAAATCAAATGACCTCTTAATCCTACTATTGACTTTTTAACAAGATATTTAGCAAAAGTCATTGCCAATTCCAACTTTTTTATTTACGTAAATTAGTAATTACAAAAATTGTAAAAAACAGTAAATTGAGATACTCACCATTAAAATCCTACGGCCCAATAATCACTCTTTTAAATCCATTTGGTCTTGTTGTAGCTTAGAAAATCAAAGTAAAAAAATTGTTGTCAAGAAATTGGAAAATACTGAAAAGAAACAAAATTTTCGGTAAATTCATACCATATTTTGACAAAGAAGCTCGATATGCAGCGATTTTGCCATAATTTGCTAAATGAAAAAAAAATTTTTAAAAAAAAATTGATGACAAATCTTTTCACAAATAATGAGATGATTTACATTTGAAAAAGTTCCCACTAGCGTAAGGATGATGACGCTTTGGAAGTATAGAAGAAACATATTTCTTTGGGCGGTCAGGTTTTATGAAATGCCAAAGGATATCTTCATACAAATCATCAGGAAATATTTTTCGATATGGAGAAACTTTAGTATCGAAATCTTCCGAAGACATATTAAAAAATCGTATAACGGGCAAAAATTTTGATAGAGTTTTTTTCAAATTATTAAAATCTTCATCAGTATAATCATTAAGGTCGTCAGGCAAATCTGTATGTTGCATAATCCCCCAAGTAAGTATATGATACCAAATATCTGATTCTTCCATTTGCAATTCATCTTTTTTAATTATGGATAAAAGAATTGTCTCATCCAAGTGATAAAAATGAGGAGTTTCAAAAAGCATCCAAGGATTCGTACATATTGTTGAAACACAACAGTTTTGTAATTCTTTCCAAGTTTCATGTTGAAACGCGGCATTTAACGTTTCTAATGGATGTTCCTTTATCCATGATGCTTGATGTGATGCAAGATATTTTTGAACATGTTCGGAAAGTGTCGGAAGGATCAATTCATCAGAAGCAGACAATAGACCAAGCAAGTGTTGAACATCTTTATCATCTAACTTTAATTCACTCGAATACATGAACCTAAAAAAATAAATAAAAAAATAATTTCAATTTAGACAATTGTAAGAAAGGCATTTCTATTTGTTACATGAAAAATGAAAATAAGATTTCTTCGTTATTTTATTTGTTTGTTTTATATTATTTACTTGAGAATATCTTCAAATATCGCAGGTGTGACATTTGGTTTTGATAAGAACATTTTATCTCCCTCCCTTTTTCCCCATTGAGCTGACAAAGCAGTATGAAAATAAGGTGTTTGAGTTCGCAAGATTAATGAGTGTGCATAAAATGTTTTTACATCTTCACCACTTCCAACAGTTATAGATACATCACTAGTTTCTTCTTCTTCGAGAAGTTTTGCATAATTCTTGGCAACACTTTGCCATAACTTTGCTGATAATTTCATCATGAATAAAATAATATATATATAAAAGAAAGAAAAAAAAAAAAAAAAATGTTGATATTTTACAAAGAAAAAAAAATTATGGAGAGGAAAAAAAAGGAAAAAAAAACTTTTTTGTGTTGCATGTGCGAATAATATAACCTCCTATTTATTAGTGTAATCATGATAAGATCATGTTATGTCGCACAACGTAAGCCACAACTAAAATTTATAGTCGTTGTCGAATGTTAAAAAAAATTTTTTACGTTTAGGTAAAAAAAAAAAAAAAAAAAGAGAAGGGTTAAAATAATAATCATTATATTAATAATCAAATAATCGTTTTCCGACCTGAAATTTGATTGGCCAAACGTTATCCATCACGTGTAACGTGTTCCGGACAGGATCACCAGTTTTTAATTGTTGATCACACGACAAATACAATACACGCCGCCCCTTTTTTTTTTCATGGCTAAATTGTCGGTTAAGCGTTTTTACATCTTTACTTTTAAGGATAATTTCGCAGTTTAATGCAATCTCAAAGATGGGAACCATGCGGAGGAAGTGCACGGTGATCGGATAATTATTTACGACAAAGGAGCAGCATCTTATGTGGTGTGTAATTTGCAAAATTGCATTGGTAAAAAAAATTGCAACATCTCGAAATTGTTTAATTCTTTTGTTGTGATGTCAACAAAGCCAACCCTTTTTTGGAAATTTTTAATGAAGAAAATTTTGAAGGTAAATTACCATTAAAGAGAAAGAAGTTCCAAATAAATATGTAAATAAGTATTTTTATTTATGAATTGAAATGAATCTCGTTTTGAGATTTACATGCATTATTATGTATATTATGAAATTATCAATAAAAAAATAAAATAAAAAACCTCTCTTAATATCCTTTGTTATATACCAAATATATACCTATTCGAACAAAAAAAAAACCATCCGATATTCAAGGTATTAATTATATTTTACAATTTTTAAATTTTTGTGGTGGTGTAACATTAATTTTTTTTTTTTAGAATGAAACTTTAATTTATAGGGAGTTATCTCCCCTTCGAATAATTTATTATTTTTTTTTTATTATTATTTTTTGTGTGTCAGCTAATCACGTTGTTATGTACGTGTCGTGTTGATTAAATTCTAAATAAATACAACAAATTTACTTAATTGTACCTCCTAAATTTCTAATATCTTTTCACTCATGCTGTAGTAAAATTACATTGAAAGTTTGTGAAAAATCGCTGGGATTTTTTTTTTTTTATTTTTTTCACCAACTTTTTCATTCTCAAAAAAGAATTTTCGGCAACGAAAAAAAAAAAATTAAGAATAATAAAAAATACAAATTCCCTTGACCCTTTTTTATTTCCCGATCAAATGCAAAAAATTATACGTTCAGTAAAACGGTGGCGCAGCAAACATCATGTCAATGTTTTCACAAATATACCGCATGAAATAGTATTAATAATCATAAAACATTTGGATTATAACGCCCACGATATTTCTGCTTTATCCAGGGTAAGTTTTTTTTTTTTGTTTCAATATTTGCCAGTTTTTGTTAATTAGTTTAATTTATTATTATTATTTTTTTTTTTTTTACGTATAAAATAGGTAAACAGAAAATTGCGATATCATGCAAAAGACAACTTTCTATGGTACAAGTTATGTTTATTGTATTTCCCCGATAATCTATCTAATAAATCAAATGAAAGTAAATTTGGACAAACAAAAGATTGGATGAAAATATTTAGAAAATTATGTAAGTGACATGACTTTTAGGCAAAAGTTTTGATTTTCTTTTCTCTTCTTTACTTTTCTTTCTATGGTTAACATATGAAAATCGGTTAGATTGGAAGAATCACACGATAGTATTTGCCGAAAATATTGAGGCAAAAGAATTAGTAAGTTGCGGATGGTTCCCAAAATTCGGTCAATTCTCGGATATAAAAACGTAAATTATCTCATTATTCCTCATCCGATACATTTTGACGATTTTTGTGTTCAATAAAAATAAATAAATAAATAAATATTTCCATTTAGCGACCACGCACATCTAAAAATCGTAAGAGCGATCCAAGAATCTTTTGAAGTAGGTTGCATTTTATTAACATCCTTACTTATTACACTTTGTAAAATTTAACAATTAACGATCTCTTTTTTTTTTTTTTTTTTGATAGATGGATGTTAAATTTGAATCCATTTCACCCGGAATTTATGAAGTTGTATGGGAAATGAACATTTACAATTTACAAAAGGCTCAAAAATTTCAATTTGTAACCAAAATCTTCCACAAGGTGAATAAAGTTCAAATACATAATCTACTTTATAACATAATTGTCAACCTTAACCTTTTCCATGGACGTCTATTATTGTAGAATTATGATTTAAAGGAATACTCTTACAATCCGCCCCCGGAAGCATTTAAAAAAATTTCAGATAAAGGATGGTTTAAATATAGAGCACCCAAAAGGATTATCATCGATAAGGATCAAATTATTTCTACCAAATTCATTGGTCATGCCAAAATGTGTTTTAGCAATCCACAAGAGTGGCCGGCACCTATGGTAGGTACTTTAATGATTTTATTCTTTTTCGCGAATTATTGAGGAGAATGTGTTGACTAATATATCAATTTTAAAACGTCTCAAGGCATTGTACTGTGTATATTTGAAAAGATACAAAAATGACATAGATTATAATAAAGTACAACGTAAGGGTTTTATTAATAGATTATTACATAGATAAGAATAGAAAATTATTAGATTTAGATTTAGAATTATTAGAAAAAAAAAATAATATAAATTTTATAACAATTTTAATAATATAATTGATTAATGAAAATTTTAAGGCATGAATTATTAAGATTTATGTAAATATGATATGAATTAAATTCTATAATTACAATTTCTATTTAACATGATATTTCTCAAATATACATAAAGTTATTAATCATCGCTAAAAGCTTAGCATTTTGGTTAACCTTTTAATATTTTTTGACATTGTTTGATCTTTTTTAGGAGTCGACAATGCATCGTTTGTACATCTTTGTAAATGTACACAATACAATTCCTAATTAATAAATAAAAAATTTTTTTTTTTTTTATTTTTTATTAAATTTTTGTCGTTTAAACAATCAAAAACCTAGATACTTACAAATGATTCAAACCACAAGGAGCCTTCATTTTCCTCGAGTGTTGTATATCTTCTAAATTCAGTTTTCACGTGTTGTTCGTGTTCTACCACGATTTTATTCGGTACTTTAAAATTACACCAGCCTTGTTTGGACATCTTTTTAAATTCTTCAGGTTTGGGTTTATATGAATACGTCTTTAAAATTTTATTCCAATTCTGTAAAGGATTAGTAAGTAACGTTTCTATTGAATAATTGAAAGGTGATGATTGAGAAAATCGCTTACGTGATCTATCACTTTGGTGTTAAATTTAAAATTACAGCCCTCATGAATCGTGCCAATTTTCATTTCCCAAATTAGCTCATAAGTTCCCGGATAAATTGATACGAAAACCACAAATAACTGTTGGATTCAAAGGAATTGATTAGTGATCAATAACGAAAAAAAACTTTTTTGATTTCTTGCATCTTTTTTTTTTTTTTACCTCAAAAAATTCGTGATTTGTCTTTATTATTTTTGGGTGATTTTCATCACTTTTAAAAAAAAAAAAAATTAGCTTCTTAAGGGTATTTTAAAAGAAGAAATAATCGAATTTGATCAATCGAATTATGTTATACATACCTGGTTGATTCATACCAACGATTTGGAATGGCGAAATTTTCTTTCTCAGTAAAAACAAATGTATAATTCTTCCGATCTAAAAGGAAAATCAAGTCTAAATTTCTATCTTTTTTTTTTTTTCTTTGTTTCAAAAACCTTAAGTTTTGATATTTACCAAATTCCTTCCAAATATCCATCCATTTATAATCTTGTACAAGAGTTCTTTTTTTATCTTTAATGATTCCCATCATATTCACAGGATATTCTCTCAGACAAACTTCCAACCAAAGCAAATTATCTTGCGCATGATATCTTAACTTCCTATTCGCCTACATTTCAAAACAAAGAAATGAAATCACTTTGTTGTTTTTTAACCTCAAAAGAAACAAATAATAATAATAATGTCTGATTAACTTAAATGGAAATCAATAATAATAATAATAACGCACCATGGATAGGTTTAACAATGAAATTCCATCAAGAAAATTCATAATAATTAACATGATTTCATGAGGAACTTTCATAAAATTATCCATTTTAATCTCTTTTTGATTAACAATTTTCTCATTTTCTTTTTCGTTACTACGCCATATCGATTGTCGTTTGGTTAATTTTTCCATGTTAAGTTAAAAAAAAAAAAAATAAATAAATTCTGAAATATAATCTAAAAAAAAAAAAAAAAAATTTATTATTTAAAAAAAATTAAAAAATAAAATAAAAATAAAAATGTTTTTTGTTAAATATTATTATTACCTTCCTTATTCTATTGATGCGTGAAATGGAGTACAAAATATAAACAAATAAGCCTTATTGAGAGTTTATTTGCAGTTCGGATCGTCGATTACTTACAACTACAAATATAACTTTTTTTAAATTTGGAAATTAATAATAATATTAATCAATTTATTAAGAAGAATAAAAAGGTATCAATATTCTCAACTATGTGATAACATTTTAATGAGTCATACCTGGTGATATTCTGAGAGAAGTCCAACGATCGTTGCGTTGTTATCATCCTTCCAGATAATTATTAAACCGTAACTTATGTCCAAGGTAAAATCCCTTTGGTTCATTAAAGCCTAAAAATAACAAATGATAGAAGAAATTATATACTTTTCTTGTCAAGCTGAAACTGGAAATTATAACTTTTATTCTTTTTTTATTTGACAATCAAGCTCATTATTAAAATGTGAGTCAATCATGATAACCACCCTGAATCACAATGCACATTTCTGCAGAATGACAAATTATTTGCCACCATCCAAAATGCGGTGCGGTACATTTTTTAAAAATATTCAAAACACCATTTTCTAGTGAATTACGAAAGTTCAAACATGCCATATTTTCAATGAAAATTTAGATATTCAAAACTTATGTTTCGGTTTATTAGAAAAAGTTAAATACTCTGTTTCAATTTGTCTTTAAACCTTAAATATAAACAATTTTTATCGCTATGAGTGAAGTGGTATGTTACTTTTAACATGCTGCAGTATAATTCGTATCATTACTTTCTTTGAGAAATATTCGCGACCTAAAGTTATGAAGACGTCGTTGTAAACAGTACCTTCGAAGACCACCAGCAAATAATGAGGGTTCGTCTTTTAAAGAAAATTAAATTTCGTATTATAATTTAGAAGGATTTTTTTCTTATTTAAATTCAAAACTGCTTTGATCCGAACATTCTCGGTACAAATAGTAAATTTCCTTTTATTAAAAATTTTTTTTTTTTGGGGTAAAATATTAACGATCTGGATCTGCCACAATTTTAAATAAAAAGAAGGGTTACGATTAAATTGTAATTTTAAAATAAATTCTATTTCGAAATGAAAAATTGTTCATATGTCATCAGAAACTAATAATTATGAAATTTGGGACAGGACAAAACCCCTAGGTTGAAAAATATGGAGTCATTTTAATTCTTTACGGAATATATCAAAATTATAATAAAAGTTGGAATTCAATAATGGAAATTAATTAAAAAAGAGATTAAAAATATCAATTTATATATATGATCGCAAAAATAGAAAATGGAGGATACAAAGTATCCTCAATGTTCGAGATGCGATTTTACAACCCTAAATTGCATACCATTATCCTAGAATTAATTCTAAAGAACAAGGATTAAAACTGAGGTATTTTAAAATTTTTGGATTTTGGTTGAATAATAAATTTTTTATTTTTTATTTTTTTTTTTTGAAGAATCTTTTAGTGAGTGTCATTTTAAGTATGAATTGAAATAAGTTGATTTATCTTAGATGATAGTATAATAAATAATAAGAAATTTAAAAGTTTTTGTTTGTACCGGGAGAAATAGATTCATTTAAAGCATTCCCTCTAAAGTTGGTGAACTTTAATTTATTTTTGATAATGATGTGTTCGATGTGGTCTTTTTTTATTTAGAATGATAATGCATAGTAATATGACAAGTTAGCGAGTCAATTTTCAAAAACTTACAGCAGCGGGAATAAACCAGAAGATTTATAGTAGAATGATGTTACCCAAGGGATCTATGTCAAAAGGCTTCGGGTCCTTTGGATACTGTACATACATGCAAAAAATGGTGAAACTTATGAACTTTATTTAAAATTGCATGATGTTCTTCTAAGGATGATTTTATTGTTAGATCCGTTGAGCGAATGTCGACTTTTTTTTTCTAAAGTTCATATTAAATATTCTATCTATATGGAGTTCATGTAAAATCAAAAAGAAATGATTATCTTTAAATTTTATTAAAGGTAATAATGGTCTATTTTTGGTTTTAACATATCGAACTTCTTTCCTTAAAAGCGTTTAATGTATTTAGAATATCCCCTTTTATATATACATATAATTTTAATTAATGGGATAATTGCTAAGAAAATGTTCAGAGATTTTTTTTTTTGACTAAAATTAAATTTTAATCTAATAACGAAAAAAAACTAATAAATTTTAAAAATTTCCAGAACCTGATTTTTCTTAACAACTTCCCTAATGTCATTTGCTGTGGTAAATTTGCCTGAAATTTCCGAAATTTTGTATTGATTTAAATAAGGTATTACTAACATATTTTGTAGACATGTAATGCAATAAATAATTGTTGATGTTAAATTAGTCCGTTTGCCTTACAATTTAAGGTACTAACAGTTATCACTTTATCATATTCAGATTTCATTTCAAATATTTGAAAGTTTTTTAAAATAATTTCAAACGAATATCGGATATCGAAATTGATTTCAAATATCCGAAAAGAATATATAAAAAAAAAAAAAAAATTACGAAAAAAAAAATATTAAAATAAAAATCGATCGAATTGATTGATTTTGATATTCGAAATTCGATATTCGAATATCCGAATCAAAAGAAATTATTGGATTGATTCGATTTTTTTTTACGAAAAAAAAAAAAAGTATAAAATAAAATGTAACATACTGGACTTTGTAGAACCCAATTACGGATGACACCCAATGGAGGGGTGAGAATCACTCTATTAAAGACCAAATTTTTTCTTTCCATTATGTCATTATGTTTCAAATATAACTTGAATTTTTTACCATCTTCGTCTTTCCAACTTATAAACTTCACTATTATATCTCAAGTCCAACTGATCATTGGCAAAAAGCCATTCAACAATCTTTCTTCATAACCTTCAAATGTATGTGTATCGGCAACAAAATCAACGAAACCCAAATTAAATACGCATATTAATGAACGATGAAAATATATTATTGGTTACTGAGATGAATAGTTAAAAAAAAAAAAATTTAAAAAAAAAATCTTGCATTTCAATAGCGCTGATTAATTCTTAATAGATCTCCCTCTTGTTGGGAAGAAAGACTTCCTTTAGATAAGAAGAATAATGGAATATTGCTTAACAAATTAAGGCCTTTGGTGAAATCGGCATTTATTTAACTTAACAAAGAAATGCCGTAACTCTTCGCTCCAAAGACTCAAAGTCGGGATTCCTAGTTGAATGGCTTCTACACACTATGTTCATGATTTTACCAGATGGATCTTTTTTGTTGTCGTAATAAATTTACAGCACTTTTAATGTTTATATGGACGTTACAATTTAATATAAAAGATTAGCATTGTGATGGCGAAAAAAGGTCTTTATCGTACCCGTTCAGGTATTCAATCTAATCAAAACTATCTGATGAACTGAAAGTTCTGGATAGAGGTTGGAACCGGTTTTATTTTCACAAATCGGATTTTCTTTGATTTTATTAAAAGAATAAAAATTAAGCTAATTGCATGTTTAAAATGATAGATAAAAATTAATAATAAACTTGATAATCCAATTCCGGAGATAATTTGCTGAATTACTTGCGTTTAAAAACAATGTTTCGCTAGGTACAGAAGTTGCAGGAATGGATAGAAATATTTTTGCAAGTTGAGATAAAATATAAAAGCTGCTTTTGTTTACATCTCATCACTTTAAAGGTTGTGATATCAATTTGCTGAATTTTAACTCAATTCGAATTAAAAATTCATTAGAATCGCACAAAACAAATATATAATATAACGAAAGAATAGCGTCGAAAAAAAAATGTACAAATTCAAAATTTTAATTTCATTATCTAAAAATTTTTTTAACCTTTGATCGCACATGACTCGCATCATTTAGTATATAGTATAAATCCAAAATAATAAGATAAGTTAACGGGTTACATATTCAACGAACTTCCGGTTTCATTAAATTCGAATTTTCGCAATAAACCGGTTTTATTAAACCCGGTGTTCGAATCTGAAAAAAACCAGACCCGGTTCCAACCTCTAGATCGTCCAGAAGTTCTGGACGACCTTCAATATAAGATAATCTCATTGCACCAAGTTCCCCATACAACCATCAGGATGGGTAGGTATGAACACGTCTACCAACACGATCTGAGAATAGACCTGATGAAAAGATACACAAGATTAATGATGGAGAGTACAAGATGAAATGATACCAGCCATTCCGTCGCCGACGATGCATATTTCTAATGAAAAAAACATGAGAAATTATTACATGGATGCATCTCGAGGAAATAAATCCGTTTCATTATTTCACTCATAGTAATATGACTTCATATTTGCATTATATCTTTCATTAAGAATCTGTTCTGGAGTCCTTTTTCGGGGGGTTAAGGAGTAGTTCTTGATCTCTTATGCTCTCCTAACGTGAGAAATAAAGATTCCTTCAATGAATATATTATTTTTTTTAAAAAAAAAAATGTTTACTTACAACTTATCATGTATGAAGGTAGATAATGGATCTTAAAGAAGTAAAGAAGTTTAGCATTTAAAAGTTATTTTAAATAAGAAGTTCAATAATTTATGGTGTTGTATTATTTATATTGGGTAATGTCACTTCGTGACGTTAACCAACCATATTATCGTACGGCTAATGCAGATCATGCTCTACTTTTTATTTTTTCAAACCATTTCTTTCTTGTTTAAATAATTTTTTCTTTATTATTCATTTTACGCGAAAATAACAGAATTTACGAAAAATCTTTGTAAGTTTAAGTAAGTTACAATATTACAAAATAATAAATTTTTTAATATTATTTAAAAATTATAATTTTATGATTTTGAAATAAGGTTTCAAATGATAATTTGGAAAGGAATGTTAATTTCTTCTGCGAAATTGGAAAAGTTAAGAATATGAATATTCTACCAATAATTGGATATGTGTTGTAATAATTATGAGGGAAAACTAGAGGATATATCTGATATAAAAGCAATGGATTTCAATTATCACAATATTTGGTAGCAATGTTAATTAAAGCAGCTATTTCAGCAATTTATCGCCTTTTAAACTAACATTCTGTCATGAAAAATTGCAATTGATATGATAACAAAAACTTTAAACAATTCTGGCAGGTTTATTCAGGAAAAATTAAATATTTTACAGATTTAGGATATGGTTATTAATGGGCTGTCTATTGCTTAAAAGAGTT